>OVAU01000847.1:3231-17160 GCA_900406315.1 Biscutella laevigata subsp. laevigata
AAAGGCTTTGTAATGATTTCTAACCATGTATGAGCTGATGGCAACCGCTCCGGAGCTCCATATGCTTTGTGAATCTGTAATCTCTGAGGACCAGAAATACCTTGCAGTGCCTTGAATCCTTCCAAAGGAACCTAAAACAGAGAAACACTTGTAAAAAATCGAAAATTTCCTTTTTCTCTGATTTTCTACCGTTTCAAAAGAGCAAATGACGAATGAGTACGAGAATTCGAGATCATAATCAACAAGAAACCAAGTACGGATATGTCAAGAAATGTATCAAAACATTGGTCCGCTAATATTGGTTTACCTTTGATGTTCCGGNATGACGAATGAGTACGAGAATTCGAGATCATAATCAACAAGAAACCAAGTACGGATATGTCAAGAAATGTATCCAAACATTGGTCCGCTAATATTGGTTTACCTTTGATGTTCCGGTAACAAACTGAAGAAATCTAGCCATGTCTTCTTTGCTAAAAGCTTTAAGGACCTCCCAGAACCAATGAATAACAGGGGATCCCACCGTGTAGCTGGTATACTCGGTATTGGCTTTTAGATCGTCAACTAAAGAAGACGAAATAAGAAGAGTGTTATAATATATAAACGTATAAGCAAAAACATCGAATTATATGATCCAACTTACAGTCAATCTCAGGCAACCCGCTGATTAGGAGCTCGAGCTCTTTATCGTTGAAAATTGATACAAGCTCACGAGGTATCAACTCATTAAAGCCTTCAAGGAAGGCGTTGATTTGAGGACGAATAGCATTGGTAAGTATGTGGCCGGCCACAAGGTCAACATATTCATGTTTTGTTTCTTCTGTTACTCGTATGTTTCGTCCTCCAGCTTTAAGCTCATAGTCCGTCACCTTTTCAGTAAAATAAAATGATCAATTCAACATGGTAGACCCTTTGGGATGAAGAACAGAAATAACATCTATTTCACATACCTCTGTCTTTTCGTAAAGAATGTGTTTTTCCTCATCAGCGTCCATACTAAATGTGAGGTCGAGTATGTCGCTCACATCATTCTAAATGAACAGAAAAGGGTCAAATATAAGTCGCTAATAGGCAGGGCCGTGGTAACTTCAATTTTTTTTAAAGAATTACAATAGATAAGGTAGATCCTCTACCTCTAACAGCCACTTCAAATTTTTGTAGTAATCAGGATCCACCGCCTCAATGTCATGATATGTCACCTTGACACCAAGTATGTGTTTATAGAAGGAACGAGTGAAATAAACATCCAAAAGCTGCCCATCAAACAAAGCCTTCGCAACCTGCAGGTGACATTACAAACACATCAGGTAGACCCACAAGCAATATGATCATTGCAATGACAAGGGCACCAGGTATATTACCATGCGACCAACAAATTTGAAGTATGATAGATGTTCAGTTTGGTAAACAGAATTGGGATTCGGCTGGAAGGTGGCATCATTTCCAACGGTAGTGAAAAGCAATGCTCCTTTGTCAAATATAACTCTTGACAATAACTGATACCATTCTCTGGTAAGACCACCAGCATCAATGCCTTCTTCACCTTGAAACTGCACATTCAGACGTCCCTTCATATCCTGTGGGGAGCGCATACGTAACTGGTTGTACGAATCTTCCAATACATAAGCTCGGCGAACACTAATACGCAATGGCCCAGAAATATGTTGATCATGTTGTTGGTGCCTTATCCTTGACCTGAAGTACGCTTTCTTGTTGTCAAAATCAATCAGCCTTGGTGCCTTGAGCATCATTGAAAGGGACTTCTCCAGCAAACTCGGATTTTGCCTGACAAATGAATTCAAAAGTCGCCTATGCTTCTCTGCAAACTTTGCAAAAGTAACGGAACCATCCGATTTTTTCTGCAAATCTACACTGGTTTTAGATGATGAACCGTGAGCAGATTCATTTACTTCTGCTGTCACATTCGCATGATCCTGCTGTAACGTTGACGGAGTTTGAATTTTCTCAGAGAGAACAAAGAAGGCCTCAATAAGAGGTAGAAGCCTCTGAGTTCCAGGAGAAAGAGGGGACGGAGGAGAGATCCCTAGGACATGATCTCTGGGGTTCAAGTTGGAACCAGTTGCTGTAGCTGCAGTATGATCTAGCTGCAGCTCAGTCATGCTGATACACTGGCTAAGTTCTTGCCACAGGGGCTCCAGTGCCACGTTTAGTCTCTGCATAATATTTTGTTCCTCCTGTTTTGGGTCCCTTTCTGTTCCCACGTTGCTATTATCAATAGGGGAAGTTAGTGAGCTAAGCACCTGCAGAACACGGAGAATTGAAGCACCTGCCATGGAACCTGTACTTTGACTCATCTTATGTGTATTGCTCAGTGTTGCCAGCTCACGGACAGTTGAGGCACTCAAACCACTCGCCAATTCTGAGAGTTCTTTTGTGAAAAACTTGCGATGAGCCTCATCTACAGCAGCCAGCTTTTTTAACACCTCCCCCGTTAACGAGTAAATTTTATCCGATAACCTATTAAGATATCAAAAACATATGAGTAGGTCTACATCTATTCAGGATATGTGTTGTAGACTACTACATGCATAAATTATAAGAAAAAGAAAACTCAGGGAAGCAGAGAACTGTGGAAAGAGGGAGAGTGTCTCTTACCCTTCACGGCCAAGAAGAATGCATAGATTGCAGAGATCGGACTGTGGCAACTGCAAGAATATGTTATATATATCAGCACATTTCTTCCTTCTTGCAACAGATAGCTCAGATTCATCAACTAGCTCAGATTTAGCATCTTTCTGTGTTCCACTTGAAGCTTCCTCACCAACGGGTTCGGTTTTTGTTTTCTCAGGTACTCCTGATGATGGAGACCAACCCTCGATCCGGGATGCTGCTGTGTAGACAACTACTTGCAACAAACCCATGACCTGAAACATACAGAACACAGATGTTGTGGATAGGCAATACTGATAAAATAACAATCAAAGCAACTATCTGGAGATTGTAGTGAGAAGATGCCTTCTGAAAATCATGCCGAACATACCAGAGCTAGATGAGATGTACTCTGCAAAAGCTGAGGCCGATTAAGCAGTTTTAGGAAGACAACCAGAGGTATCTCTAGATCTTGGGAGTTCGTCTCATGAGTAACTTTGTCCTTACCCTTGCCTTCACATACAGACGGTTTTGGGCTTGACAACTGGGACAGAAGTGACAGATCAAAGTAAAACAACATGTCAGCAACAGCCGAATGATTCGTAGCCAAGTACGTCAAAACCTCAAGCACCCGACGGAACACCAAAGGAGGAAGACCTGTGTTGACAAAGAAAGTCAGGAAGTGCTCTGGAAGCTGGGGAGAATAGAAAACAAATAATTTCGATTCAAAGTTCTACCATTCAACAGTTGCGATCGACCATAAACAACATTTGATTGACAGCCATAGAGTCTTTGTGGATTAGTTATTGCCAACTCGCTCGGTGATGTTTCCATCTCTGGCCTAATCATATCCAGCAAAAGTTGAACCAAGTTTGCTCTGGTAACACTGTGAGCACACAGATTTAATAATAGCCTCTGGAGCAGGCCTTTTCCCAACGGCTGATACAATAAATAAGATGATTGTTAGCACGAAAACCAGCATAACCAATACTTACGATACTTTTACTAGAATAGTCAACTAGGCATCAGGAAATAAGTACCAAAATCACTGATTATTTTTCCTTATTAGAAGGAGCCAGGAGAGTAGGGAAAAATCAAGGAATGTCTCTTACCTGTGCTAGTCGTAATAGCCTGATTAGTGATTTCAAGGCATCAGCATTCACAAGAGGCTCTCCTTCAATCTCTTTAACTTTCAAGCCATCTGCAGAAGATGTAACAGCCCTCTGACCAATAGTGACTCCAACACCCCTGTCCATCCCTGTCAGCCTATTGTAACCCAAACCATTCCTTCGGTTATTCAGCCTCTGGCTACTTCCAAAAAGACTACGAGCCTGATAGTGACTCATCGCTCGGTCTCTGAGCATCCGTGCTTCCGCAAGCAAAGGTGAAGGCAAAGCTGCCAAAACTGCTTCTGAAGAAGTTAAGAGAACCTGAATGTAACATATTCAGAGTGTTATAAGTAGTAAGTAGTAACCAATTCAAAATTCAAAATAGCTATTTCAAATTACATTAGAGATACAAACCTCTTCACGTAAGTCAGCAGGTAGAGTAGCGATAATTGAAGCGTTATCCATGTCAACTGGCTGTCCTTGTGACTGCTGTACCATCCTTTGTGCCCTTTGTTGAGCAAGAACTTCTGATTGGATATCTGGGGGAAGGGCTGCCAAAAATTCAGGATCTATGTCGTCTACTGCAGGTGGTTCATAAGTTGGAGGCTGGACGGACTGAGCTTGCTGAGAGGCAATGACTTCTGCCCGCAAATCTTCAGGAAGTGCCTCCAAAAATGTAGGATCAATGGCATTCGTTTCAGGTGCCCCACCGTCCAAGCTACCTTCAGCAACTTGTTCATTATTCTGAGCATTTTGCGTAGCTTCCATGGAGGAGAGCTCATTGTTATCACAGGCCAAAAGTGAAGGTTGCACACTTTGATTATGCTCTGCACCATCACTGCTCATATCAACATCTACACTGGGTTGAGGATTAGAATCAGGATCATCTACTGGAGGCGACCTCCCGGTAACAGACACAGTTTGATTCACTGCTTCTAGGTCTGCTTGCATAGTATCACCTCCCCCAACTTCCATTCTATCAATCTCATGTGGTGTACTGTTAAGAGGAAGAGGCTGCATAACTTCATGCTGCTCTGGAAATTCACCTGTTACAGGAGAAGCTAGATTAGCTTGCTCCTGAGGTAAACTCCCAGCCGTAACATCAGGCTGGTTATTAACATCATCGGTGTTATTTAACAGTTCACGCTCCAGAATTTGATGTCCACTGTTGTTACCATCCCTCAAAACGGTTTCACTTCCAACAGAGAAATGAACATCAGTCTGCTGCTGCTCTTGGACTTCAGTGCTATTAGTCTCCCTTTCAACAACAGTATCTGCTGGAGCAGTAGCACGCAAGTTGGAAATAAAATGTTCTTCTATCAACTGAGCAATTGAAGCAGATTGGCTACTTGGTTGAGGATGACCTATATCAGTCCACCGACTATCACCAACCCCTCTTCTTGATGAATCCATACTCACAACAGAATAATCAGTCAAAGGAGGAGGTGCCCCACCACCTCCATAACGTTCACTGAAAGGATCACCTGGTACTTGATCAAATGGTAGAACAGGTGTATCGAACATGTAAAACTGTGCTACATCATAGCTTCCAGATTCTGAATGTCTGGATATACTGCCAGCACTTGATGCGACTGAAGCTGTATTGCCAGTTTGCGGAGGTCTGGAGAAGAGCGGATGCTGAAAACCATGTGCTTCTGAACCAGTTCGATCAAAAGATCTGCCTGTTTGACGTCTACGATCGAAGCCCAAGGGTCTCCGCAGAGCAAAAAGATCGTCCACATTCACTCCTTCAAACGGTTCAGCTGAAATATCATCAATAAAACCATTTCCACCAGATCGCCCAAGAATCTGAAAATTTTCCAGCCCATCAAGAGCTTCCCTCCAACGCACCTCTATTACACGATTTTCGTGGAAATCATCCTCATCTTCATCAATCATGTCATCATTATATTCATCTCCAAGGCCAGTCTCTTCAGGGTCTTCCACATCGGTTCCAACAAGAGACATTACACCAGCTCCATCTTCCACTAAATCTGCATCCTCATCATCTCCTTCATCATCCTCCCCATCGTCGTCTCCCATGTCATCATCTACATCATCATCAGCCCTATTTTGAACACGAAAGCCCATTTCAATTTGATCACCTTCCATCTCTTCTCCCATGAAATCCATCTGATTAGGTTCGGGCAGTATTGTCTCATTGCCTTCTATCCTCATCTCGTGAGGTACAGCCTGAGTTTGCCTCGAACCTCTTTCACCTTCGCTCTGAGGGGAAACTTGAGGCTGCTCCTGTCCATTCTCTACTGCATCTGTTCCTTGTTGTAGACTGCTATTAATTTGGTTCAGCTCATCAACTTCAGCCTCAGTTGAAGCTCCATGACTATCATGTCCCTCATTAGAATCTGTGCTTTTTTTCTCGTTTGGTACTTCTGATTTTAGCTGCTCGGCAGCATTTGCAGCCCTTGTCAGTGCCTCGAGAGACTTGAGGATAAGAGTGACAAGCTTTGGGGCATCAGGGTGATCGAGATCAATCACGTGAAGAATGCTGGTCAGACACTGGATAGTTCCCCCATCTATCATGCTCTTTGCAACATCAGGTGAACATCCACAGCCAGGTAAGTTGCTGGAAGATGAATTCTTTGTCAAGATCGAATATACCAAGTCAGCAAAAGCATAAACTCTTTTGTCAGGTAATAGAAGACTTTTACTAGAACTCCTTCCCAAGGAAGCAAACACGGATAAAACCTTTGAAAGCTCATTGATTATTCTTTTGCGCCCTTCACTGGAACGGCTGCACAGAACAACCAGAAACCAGGAAGCCTTTTCGGACAATTTCTCCTTCCATTCTTCAGGTCCAACAAACTTTTCGAGAGATATAGGAAGGAGTCGATGAATGACATGGTAAATCAAACCCCCATTGCCAGGTGAATCATCAGGTAGATTTGATCCCCGAAGCTGAGATATTTCTGTATCCCGTCTCAATATGACAGTGGTACCATGCAAGTACATGAGTACGATATCACTCAACAACTTCAATATAAATGTTACTCGGGCCAATTCTTCAGATTTTTCAGATCCAAGTTCTGATTTATCGGGATCACCAACTTTTGATTTACCCTTCACTTTATTTGTCGGCTCATCAACCTCCATGGAAATTAAATTGGTTTCATCATCTTCCTGCCTCTTCACCCCAGGAAATTTCAAGACAATGTCAATAAGCTGATCAATAACTTGGATGAAGTTAGCAGGGACTCTTCTGTGGCTTTTTGAACATTTTCCTGACCCATCATGAGGCTTGCTTTCAGATATTCCAAGGGGTTCACTCAAAGAGATTCCGTGTTCACTGCCAGAAACTTTAGGCTTTTCTTTTTCCTTTGACAGTATCACAAAGTCCCTTCCTCCTGAAGACTCTAGCTGACAAGTTGAAGCCACAGCTTTCATAAAAACCACCGGATCTCTTGAAATTACAGGTGCCATTGTTGTCAGGAATGTCCGAGGTAGTACCCTGCCTATATGTCTCTTCCCACTCAAGGTCTGGCGTATTTCTGATTCCATTGCAATTTGGAGAGTCTGAGGATCTTCAATAAGATGCCGCACAATAACAGATGCAACAGTATCATACCCAGGGAAAAAACAATTTTTCGGAAGATTAAAAAGTGAAGATAAGCCTCCATTTTCCAAAAACTGGATAGCTAAAGCATGCGTTTTCATTAGACGAGCACATAGCTGAAGAACAGCCTGCATGATCATAGCTGGAACACCCTGCTTTATGAGGCCACATGCGATTAATAGAGCTTTTTGACCCTCTTCCATGGTCAGATAACCCGTCGATTTCCCAAAAATCAATTCCAAAGCAGAGTTTGACTCCACTTCAGCAACATCTGAAGTTAATGCTTTCTTTAAAGCTGCTGCTGAGTCTTGTGGAGAACCACTAGGCTCCAAAGATCCAACTTGATTTCCTTCAACAGATTTAGACGAGATTCTTGTCCGTGCCTGCAGCATCATGTTCAAGATAAGAAGCAAAGCACTAATGCATTTTGGAGCCAAAATCTCATTTTCAGACCCACTCTTAAGCTTGAACTCCGTCAAGATATCAATTGCTACGGTCACAATACCATCCTGTGCAGCAATTTCTCGTGTGTTATCATCCTCTGACAGAACTAATGCTAAAATGTGTGGTATCATAGTCAAGGCACCAGTATCCTTGGAGAAATCACGTTGTACTAGCTTCAGTTGCTGTATAAGATACGACACAATTTTTGGCCGATTTTCCCCCTTGTTTCGGCTACAGAGTGTCACAAACAAATCCATCAACGGGAAAGCTATAGAATCATCACTCTGAAATAATTTCACTGAAGCAGCAATAACTTCATCAAAGGGTGGTTCTTTTGGCTCTGCTTCTTCCTGAGGAATATCTACAGGCTTCTCTGTATCATCCAGTTTTGGAGTTTCCGATGCATTTCCAAGAGATAGTGCAAGTGCTTGAGCCAGCTCGTCATCTTCCTGCACATGATTTTCAGGATGGGCAAACAACCATTCCATAGCCATTTCAACACTGTTTGTTCCAACTCTTCGTAAAGCATCTTCAGCCCTTGACCTAGAAATTCCCATTTCAACAATCATACCAACAATGGCTTCGTCAAGCTGTAGAGGTAAGGCTCTTTGGTTTGTACCCCGCATAACACCACTTCGATTGTGCCTAGCATCCACTACACCAGAGTATATATGTGTAACAAGGGAGGTAACTGAAGCTACAAAATTAGGATTGCAATCAGGAAACATAGGGTGGTTCCATATAGGTAGAATGACATCCAGAACCTGAGACTGTAGATTTCGCACGAAAGCCTCAGGTTCTCTTGGTACAGGAAAAAGTCCAATCGACAAACCATCTGAAGCTGGCTGGACAAGAAGCTGCGTTTGAGAAGTGGAAGTCGGAGATAATAGCAATGTAGAGTTAACGAAATAGTCCAATGCTCGGCAATAGTTTTGCAGAGTATCTACCAACCACATACTGTGAGACCATATATTCCTTTCACCTGGCTTCTCATTCTCCATACCAGATGGAGGAATAGAAAATGGCACTGTCCAAAGCAACTGGCTTGTGGCTTCAAATGTGGTGAGAAGTTCCTTAAAGGTTCCATGGACATAAAAACTATTCACCATAGCTGTAAAACAGACCCTCCTTCGAGTGTCAAATGTCAGGGAAGTGATGTCATCTACCACTTTTCCAAGGTACCGGCACTTTACTGAAAGAGAGATATCGTGCCCAGCCGTAGCACCATACCCCTCGAAATTAAGAGCTTCAAGAAATACTTTAGCTAGTGCAGTCCCAAGAGTCTTAGATGCTGAACTCAGTGATGCTCCATCAATTCGGCGACGATTGGCAGAGGTAAATCCTTTTACAAGGGCTGAGAAAAAAAAACGTAGTGTACAATTCAGCTTGTTTAAAATCTCAACAACGAGAACTTCAGTGCTTTTCTTTTTCAGCTCATGGGAAGATGACGTTTCAGGTAAATCTGGTGGAATCTCAGAATCAAAATTAAAAGACTCCAGGTGTCTACGAGTCCTCCGGGCTATTGCATGTCGTGTACGACCGTCAATACCTCCACCAGAACGTACAACAGACAGAAATTCACGATCTCCACCCCAAATAGACTGAGAGCTACTGCTTCTAATGGATACAGGGTTAGTGTATCTAACTGCTGAAGAAGCATTGCTTGAATCCTCATCACTATCTCTTTCTACATTACAAGATGATGCTGAATCAACACTCTTTTTTTCATCTTCCTTGGTATCACTACACAGAGCGATCTGCCAAATCGTTTGCTTGTATGTTAAACCAAGTTCTTTCAGTACATCGGCATCAGCAGCACTCAATTCTGAGATAACTGACGCTGTTCCTTTCAACAAAAAATTGGAGAGGGATAACATGCCTTCTAGGCAGGAAAGAGATCTCAAAATCTTAGTTTGAACTGCAGACTCTAATTTAAGAAGCTGGGTGCCCCTTATGGAAACCAAAATCTCATTTGTCTTCTTCAGATGTTCTCTTAAGTAGGAGCACACTATCCGGGCTAGACCAGCCGAATGCTGAGGTGAGAAGTTCTTAAAAGCGACCGAAAAACTTTGACCAAGAGAGGTGGATAGAGGCATAAGAGGTAAGGAGAACAGCCGCAAAACAGCATCAATTCCTTTCTTCTCAACAAAAAGGGAACATACTTCCGCATTCTGAAGAACTGTTTCAAAGAGACGAGCAACATTGCACACACAATCTGGAAGAAACTGCTCAATGTTTTCTGGAGAAGTATCGGGAGATGGTTCCACCTTGTCAGGAACTGCCAAGTTCTTCTCATCAGCATCAATTTCCATAGGAACGGGAGCAACATCCGTAGACAAACCCGCTGACATAGAAGTGGTGGCCTCTGTCCCCGATCCAATAATCAACAAGGAATTGAGGATTTCAATGAACACATCAACTCCAGAAGTGCGCAATGAAGATTGGTGCCTTAAGAGTTCATCAAGCCCGCTTGACAACGAACCAGGTGCATCACCAGTAAGAGCCCGTAGATAAGACGAAGAAGTAAATATTTTAACAAAACACCTCAAGGCATTTCGGTCCTTAACAGCTTGAAGACCGCTATTGTTGAGACACAGAGCATCCAGACACTGCGGAATGCATGTTATAGCTTCTGCAGAGCAGATAACCTCATCAGATATAGCATCAAGGAAGGCAGAAGTCAAACCAGCTGAATCTAAAGCATTGAAGCAAGTGGGATCTTTATGAATGAGATCACTCATGACAGTGGCAGCGAGCGAGAATACTCCACCCCCAAAATCTTTTGCTCTCCGGAAGATGATGCATAAGCATTCAGGCAGCAAGCTGTCCTCGGAACCATAGAGATTAGTGTTACCAGGAGCATAAGTTCCAAGAGATATTGCACGTAACAAGGCTTTTAACAACAGTCTCCTGTGATACGCAACTAATGCTTCAGAATAGGGAAGCTGTTCAGTATCAGGCCGATTAAGAGAGCCACCAAGAACATGAGATTCCCTCCCATTACTATCTGAACTGCAATCTTTTCCTTTCGCATGTTCTTCAGTACAAGATACTTCCAGTTTCAACCGAAAGATAGTATCATCTAAGCCACCCAAATCTCTGAACAAAGCAGCAGCTGGGTTGCTATAATCCATGAAGGCTTCTAATATATGCACAGCGCTACTGACCAAGTTCAAGTGTTGGGGATCTGTATCTTTGATGAGAGGCACTAGGGTTGGAATAAGACCAGCTTCTCGCATGGCTGAACATCCAGACGATGATGAAACCAGGACTGTAACAAGGGATAACAAAGCTTCCGCAAAAGCCAAAGACGACTTTGAAGTACTATAAATAACAGAATCAATTGCTTTCTGCATTAGGCCAGATAGCAAACCACGATGCCCGCCTGTGGTGACTGCGGTTAAAACAGTGGGCTGCCGAGTACGATCTTGTGATAGTGCTACCAAAGAATGCAAGCATAGTATCCTTATTTTTTCTGGAACAGTATCCTCATAGCTTACCAGCCTAACTAACTCATTTACAAACTCAGGTTCGCCATTAAAGAAAGAAACAACATTCTCGGTGTCACCACTTGCTTGAACCAACACAATGAAAGCATATAAGCGAATGCATGTATACTGCTGCCGGGTTTCCAATGACAAGAAAGCCCTTGCAAATCTCAATCTGGTCAACAACGGGAATCTTAAACTGGGAGGAACGTTGTGATCAATGACTAATTTGTTCAGAAGTTCCAGGTCAGACTCTGTACGCATGCTGACATCAGGTACATGGATAACTTGTAAACCGCCAGGAAACTGATTTGATGATTCATTGGAAGCATAGAACTCAAAATGAAGAGTACAACCTAGCTGGTGGGAAACCTGATCACCACTGTTTTCTGTTGCACATGACGTCAAGCCAAGACCCTCCTCTTTTCCCCCCCAGCCTTGCGCAAGGGAAAATAGTTTTGAATTTAAAGAAGCATCTCTAATTGAGTATTTTCCAATTTGCCTCTTCAAAAACGCAGCCAAAGTCTGCAGACAGGCTTCGACGACGTCTGCATCAGTAGATGCCAGAAGGAGAGAAAGATGCTGCTGCATTTATTAAGGAACAAGTGTGTGAAAATTATTCAGGCAGATATCTCAACAATTAGTATATAAGCAACATAGATTATGAGTTGATAAACAGTAGCACAAGTATATTGTGCCACCAGTCAGAAAGAAATTATGCAAATATCAAATGGCATATTGAGGAATTTCGGCACGGACTTACCTCATAGGAACTATAAAAATGTTTGTTTGTGCAATTCTCTAAAACAACTCTGATAACTCGGAGAACTTGAAGAACGGCATCCTTTGGGAAAGAAGGATCATATTCCTCAAGGTTTTCCTCAATATGAAGATCCTTCCTTACTTTTACATGCTTCTCAAAGAATGTGTCAAAATGATTGAAGAGGTCCACCCAGTGATGGAAGTCACCCTATATAAAGGAAAAACTGCCAAATCAAAACAAGAGTATACAGAATAAAAAGAAACAGATTCGCAAACAATATCCAAAGTACCTTGTCGAATTCCCAGCGAAAACATTCAAGGGGTTCTTGTATTTGTTCGAGCGGAACAGCAGTAACACTATTGATGAATGATTTGATTTTGGGAGGCTGGTAGAGGTGAATTAAAGAATTGTTAAGATAGCCAATAGATAGAACGTCGAATATAATAAAACTCCGCATAGTAAAAGGTTCAGTAAAAAAAACAACCAATACGTCTGATACAGAGAAACATATCAATCGACAAAACACTAGAGTTAACNGGTTAAGATAGCCAATAGATAGAACATCGAATATAATAAAACTCCGCATAGTAAAAGGTTCAGTAAAAAAAACAACCAATACGTCAGATACAGAGAAACATATCAATCGACAAAACACTAGAGTTAACATACAACACTCTATTGACAACCATTATCAAAATCTCTAAGGTTGGGCAAGAGCGCAACCCTATACCATCAAAGCCTGATGATCATGTCATAACAATACAACAAAACTTCAGAAACATAAGCCCAGGAATTCTTTAGCGTAGAATAAACAAAATTTCCGAACAAGTGGTTTTCGGTAGACTTACACCCCATGGAATAGTTAGTTTCAATAAAGCGAGAGAAAATCAAATCAATATCAAGTAGCAGAACACTCAAGAGTAATCTAGAAAGTACAAGTAAACGAAAATGCAAAGACGTATATAGTATTCCAATTGATCAAGGGTTTAATTGCGCGGTTTAGGAACACTTACAACTTCCGAAGCCCTCCTCCTTCTGAGTTTCATGGTTAGACACAGCGCATCTCCTGAAGCAAAATAAAGTTGAGCAGTGATCAATCCTCAGGGAGAGAATTGATCAATACAGCGAGTGAGAACTGGTTATATCACTTGCGAAAGGTCAAGGAATCGAAATAAATATCAACACGTAATCTGGTCCAATATTTGGACGGATGGCGATCGATGATGCGGACGAACAAAGAAGAGAATAAGAATTAACGATCCTGAAAATAATCGAAGAGTGGATCGATCCGAAACTAGGGTTTTGAAGAGGATCGCTTATAGATGGATTTTGATAGGGAGAGAGAAAAACGGTGAGAGAGAAGTGGAGAAGAATTCTTAGAAGCTAAGGCGATTTGAGTTATATACAAGAAGGGAAAATTGTTCCAATACCGGTTTAGATTATTTTTTTTCCATTTTTCTTCAAACACTCTAATTTTAATTTATTTTTTTCTATGTGGAGATTATTATTAATATTATTGACAAATTTATTAAATTTCAAGCCAAAAATATATAAATTTTAAAAATTATTACAATGTTTTTATCAGCTTTAGAATAGTTAATACCCAAATCTCTAAAAACAAAAATAACGATATAAATATTATTATAAAATTTATACAATAAAATCTTCATAACCTTCTTTTATGAAAAGTAATGTGTTGTTTTCATATAATTTAGATTCTTTGTAAAGCTCTACACAAAAATTGTTATGGTCTTGATAGAGCTAGATATTTATATCTTAGTCTATATTTTATGTCTAAATTGCTTAGGAAATAAATTGGAACAATTTCGTATCTTTTATTATCTAAACCATAAAGGGTCTTTTAATCCTCAAACGAATTGATTATAGAGAAAAAGAAGAGAAACCTTGAGAAAAGAGTAGAAGCAACCATTGAATGATTCTTTT
>OVAU01000848.1:0-16597 GCA_900406315.1 Biscutella laevigata subsp. laevigata
AAAAAAAAAAAAAAAAAAAAAAAGCCCGAACGAGTAACCAAACTTGAAATCGAAGCCCAAAAACGTAGTTTCACGTTCAGTTTCAGTTTTCATTCACTTCCTCATCTTCTGCAAACCCACCGGCTTTACCAGCAGCCGCCTAAACCCTAATCAGCCACCCAGAAGTAAACAGAAGCCTACCTTTTTGCCTTAAACGATTTCTCTTACCTACCGACCTGGCTACGGTCAATATCCGTAGAAAGAAATGGCGTCTCCGGTGGAGTCTCTTCTCTCCATTTCTACTTCTGTCTCTTCAAGCTCCACTTTAGACAGGGTTCGGATCTTTCGCCATGNNNAATCCCGGAGATTCTCCATAATTCCGGTGAGCATTTAACTTCTCATTCCGATTTTTCGTGTTGAGAAGTTCATTTCTGTGAATATACAGTAGGACTTAACTCGGCCTCGAAAGTGTTATTTTCCATGACAGTGAAGTAAGGATCTAGTCCTCATTGTTTAACAACAAAAGAGTTGTTTTTAAATTGATTTAGGCTATCTAAACTTGTTGCTGAAAGTAACGTATCCTAGTTATTTGAAGTTTGGTCAAATCATTTATCACATTGAATTTGATTCGTTCTTAAACATAAGTATGGGCAGATGACCACTTCGTGAGATTTTTCATATTAAATTCTGCGAGTTCCTGCATATGAAAGAGTGTTTGGAGTGAAGGTATATATGGATTTAAAAAAAAAGTCAGCAAAGATATTGTTCTACACTGATTTCCCTTTTTTCTGGGGAATTTACCTTGTACAGCATTCTAATTTCAAGTGATCTGAATCATGTATTTGCAGATATGACTCATGATGTTGCGCCTGTTCTGGTTGACATAGTATTCCAAACATTGGCTATATATGATGACCGTGGCTCACGGAAAGCTGTGGACGATTTGATTGTAAAGGGATTAGGGAATGTTACATTTATGAAGAACTTTGCGGCCATACTTGTACAAGCTATGGAAAAGCAGTTGAAATTTTGGAATGATACCGTCTGTTACAGACTACTAACTTGGTCATGTCTTCTTCTGGAAAAAAGTCAATTTGCTACAGTTTCGAAGAATGCATTTGTTAGAGTAGCATCAACACAGGCATCACTACTCCGTATCATCATGGAGAGCTCTTTCCGTATGCGGAGGGCTTGTAAAAGGATTGTGCTCCATTTGTTCTCTCAGGTTTGGATTGGCGGTGTACATTTTGCAAAATTCGATGAAATAATCTACTATTTGAACTGTAACTATAAGTGTTTCTGGGTGTTGTTTTGTAGTCACAAGTTATTTACAATTCATATATGGATGAAGTGAAGAATTCCCGGATTCCATACAAGGATACACCTGAGTTATTAGGACTACTGCTGGAGTTCTCTTGTTCGTCTGCTGTTCTATTTGAACAGTCAAAGGTAAGAGAACTAAAATTCACCTTTTCCAGTTCACTATGCTTCTTGAACATATCTCCAAATGTTGTTTTGCTTCTAAAGTATTTTAAAAATAATCAGCAATCTGTTTGTTCTTGTCCTCAGGCCATATTTGTTGATATCTATGTTAAAGATGTCCTGAATTCCAAGGAAAAGCAAAAACAGAATCTAAGTAAATGTTTCCAACCTCTTCTTCAGCGCTTGTCACATGAAGAATTCCAAGCCATCATCCTTCCTGCAGCAGTTAAGATGTTGAAACGCAATCCAGAAATTGTCCTGGAATCAGTTGGATTTCTGTTAGCAAATGTAAACATTGATTTAAGTAAGTATGCCCTGGAACTGCTACCAGTTATATTACCTCAAGCTCGGCATATGGATGAAGACAGGCGTCTTGGAGCTTTGTCAATGGTTAGGTGCTTAAGTGAAAAATCAAGCAATCCTGATACTATAGAAGCAATGTTTACATCAGTTAAAGCCGTAATTGGAGGTTGGAGTCTATGCCTTCTTAAACATAATTTTTCATCATTAAAACTCATTCCTTAATAATTATAAATAATCAAACTCAAATAACTATATGTAATTTCTCACAGATTGTTTGATGGATTCCTCATTTATACGATTTGATTGGCAGTAAATAGGCAGTCTGGTGGTTGATTCGTAATCGTAACTGATATTATTTGATGAATTGTGGGCCATTCTGTCTTAAAGGTTCCGAAGGAAGACTTCAATCTCCACATCAAAGAATTGGAATGTTGAATGCTGTGCAAGAACTTGCAAGTGCTCCTGAAGGAAAGTATATTGGTTGTTTATCGAGGACAGTATGCAGCTTTTTCATAGCATGCTACAAGGATGAAGGTAGACTAGTTTTTGTTCTTGTCCCTATTGTGTGTTCATTTCCTCATTTTTTTCAAATTGGCTATAAGTCATCATTCTCCTTGGTGTTTATCTTTCAAGCTTTATGTAAAACCAAGGTTTCACCTTATTGCATTTGCTAACTGATTACTGTTTTATGTTATAGGAAATGAAGATGTAAAACTATCAATTTTGTCTGCCCTAGCTTCCTGGGCATCACGATCATCTGAAGCCATCCAACCAAACTTAATTTCTTTCATTGTTGCCGGTCTCAAGGAGAAAGAAGCTCTAAGGAGGGGACATCTCCGTTGTCTACGGATCATATGCCGTAATCCTGACACTATATCAGAGGTCTCTTTTGCAAGCATCTATTCTGGCTTCTGTTATATCAACTATCCCATTAACTAACTACGCTGCTGCATATAATCCAGCTATCAGACTTGCTATCACCTTTAATTCAACTTGTAAAGACGGGATATACAAAGGCCGTACAACGACTGGATGGAATATATGCTCTGCTGATCGTTTCCAAGATTGCTGCCTGTGACATCAAATCAGGTTCAAACTAGCGCCTTTTGTGTAATATTAATCTGTTTCATTATAATCTGAAGGCCCTGCATTATTTTCTGCTGATCATGTTTATTTTTTTGTGAACTCCAGAGGATGCTATGGTGAAGGAGAAATTATGGACTTTGATATCTCAAAATGAGCCTTCAGTTGTGCAAATTACTTTGGTAATATCTCTAATAGATTTTTGTTGGTACTTCTTCTCTCTTCTGTTCTTGCCATAGCAGGGTACTAAGTTATTGCTTTGCTCCTTTTTTGTTATCCTTCTTATCTTTGCACGTCACAACTCAAAGGCCTCGAAACTATCAAGTGATGATTGTGTAGCATGTGTGGACCTTCTTGAGGTGCTCTTTGTGGAACACTCCTCCAGGTAAACCTCCTGGATAATGGTTGAGATTTGTTGTTTGACTGTTTGTAGAAGTCTTAACCCATCCTGCTTGATTTCAGGGTTTTGGAAGCATTTTCAATGAAACCACTATCGCAGGTAACTAAGCAAGTTCAAGTTTTCTGACTCGTTATACCCTGTTTTAGACTTCATATTTCAATTTTTCTTTTGCAGTTGCTTCTCTTTCTGCTTTGCCACCCAAGCTGGAATGTTCGTAAAGCAGCTTACAATTCTGTTAGAAAAATCTTTCTTTCAACTTCACAGCTCGCTACTACCCTTTTAGATGAGTTCTCGGAATTCCTTTCCATAACTGGGGAAAAAATCGCTTCTTCTAGAAGCAGGTACAATTGATAAACTCCTGATTAAGTTCTTTTTTCCCCATCTAGCTACTGAGTCCTATTTTGTCTGATATAATATTGGTTAGATACATTTAACATTTTGAAAGGTTTTGGACAAAATGGCATTCACGATTACTCATTATAGGAACTAATTTGGCACCTCTGTAGTGACACAGATAATTCCACCGATCATCAAGCTGCTTTCGTTCCTTCTGTAGAGGTGTTAGTGAAGGCTCTGATTGTGATTTCATCAGCAGCAGTTTCTGGAGCTCCAAGCTCATGGATTGTTCGTGCCATATTTTGCTCACATCATCCAAGCCTAGTTGGTACTGGGAAAAGAGATGCTGTTTGGAGGGTAATCTTGACTTTAGTTATTCTGCATAGTGAATTATACTTATTCATATTTCCTTTATTGGCTTTTGAGTATCAATTTTACTTCTGCTGTACTCAGAGATTGCAAAAATGCCTCAAAACTTGTGGCTTTGATGTTGCTGCTTTTTTGTCTACCAATGGCAAAAGCGTTTGCAAGGTAATCTCGGCTGTCATTGTCTCCAAAAGTTGTGGTTTTTGATTGTTGCTTTGCAATATTAACCAACAGTTTTTTGAATGAATGTGTAGAGTCTTCTTGGACCAATGGGTTTAATGAGTCCTAGAACTCCTGAACAACAAGCGGCAGTATATTCCTTGTCCACATTGATGTGTCTGGCACCAGAGGATACATTTACAGTATTTAAGACGGTATTGCATTTTAAAGAATTTTTTTACTGATTAATGAGGTTCTACGATTTGATTTGTCTGCTGATGATGTTTAATTCGTTTTAGCATCTGCAAGAACTTCCAGATCGACTCTCTCATGATATGCTCTCAGCGAGCGATGTTAAGGTAAATCTCGTCACTTTTGCCGTAATTCTTTCCATTGTAGGTTATGGAACTAGTATTCCTTTCTTCCTTCTGTTGACACTTGCTAAGATCTTATCCAAGTGAAACATTTTATACAGACTGCAATGGGGTATTGTTTACTTTTCAGCACCAAGTTTTGGTTAACTATTTCTTTCGCATTTTATGTTCTCTTTCCTACTTTTGCAGATCTTCCATACCCCTGAGGGGATGCTGTCAAGTGAGCAAGGTATTTACGTTGCTGAGACGATTGGGGCCAAGTACACAAAGCAGGAGCCAGTACGTATATCGGTTTATTCTATGGTTTCTGTCTTATATTTGATACATGATTCCACTTTTTAGCGTATTGGACCAATAACATCTCTTGTTTGCTCGTTTTAGAGTTCTAATCATTCTCTCAAGAAAGCTAGTAGAGAATCTGCGAACTCTGGCAGGAGGGACAATACAAAGTTGACAAAGAAATCTGGTACACATCTACTGAAGCACTCTATAGTTTTTTGTATAGCATCCCCATTGCTGTATATAGATTTTCTGTGAATTAATTGTTCCAGATAAAGGAAAGACACCAAAGGAAGAGGCACGGGAGCTGATGCTCAAAGAGGAGGCCTCAATACGGGAAAAGGTTCACAGGATAGAGAAAAATCTTTCGCTGGTGCTTTATGCACTTGGGGAGATGGGTCTTGCTAATCCTGTGTTTTGTCACAGTCAGTTACCTTCTTTGGTATGTAAAAGCTTTGGTGTTTAGTTGCGTAAGAGTTGTACTTATCCATGTGCTACAGAGTGAAAAAATTGGTTTAACAAAATTATTTCTCTGCAATTGCAACTCGTTTTGTTTATATTTATGAGTTATACTATTTTAGCATATCAGGTTCCCAAAATTTTAAGATTAAGCTCTTACACTTACCTTATTTCTGTAACAGGCTAGTTTTTTGGATCCATTGCTGCGATCACCTATCATAAGTGCTGCAGCCTTTGAGAACTTGGTGAAGCTTGCAAGGTGTACAGTTCAGCCGCTGTGTAACTGGGCTTTAGAAATTGCAACTGCTCTGCGTTTGATTGCGATTGATGAAGTTGATGCTTCATCTGATTTTCGTCCGTCAGTTGACAATACTGGGAAAACTTACGAGGGTCTTTTTGAGAGGATCGTAAATGGGCTATCTGTATCTTGTAAATCAGGACCACTTCCCGTTGATACTTTCACGTTCATTTTCCCGGTGTGATTCTTACCATATTCGTTAATGTTATCTACATTTGTATTCCTCTCACTGAATGAGCTGTGATTTTTCTTGACAGATACTAGAGCGAATTTTACTGTCATCAAAGCGAACTAAACTTCATGATGATGTGCTTCGTATTCTGTACATGCATCTTGATCCGATGCTGCCACTTCCAAGACTCCGAATGATATCAGTTTGGTGACTTGAACCCTTACTGTTTCACGCTGTTACAGCCTTTGTTGTATATTTAATTGTGCTCTTCTCTTTCCTTTATTTTGTGACAAGTGACCTTTTTTATGTAACCAGCTTCACTTTTTCATATATAACATCTGAACTATATTTTTCTTTTCAGGTTCTATATAATGTGCTAGGTGTTGTTCCTGCATATCAAGCATCAGTCGGACCTGCACTGAATGAATTGTGTCTTGGATTGCAAGCTGATGATGTCGCAAATGTATTTCTTTTTCCCATGTATTGTGTTTAAAATTTCCGGTTCGACATAGTTATATATATTTTTTATGTTTATTAGGCACTTTATGGAGTATATTCAAAAGATGTTCATGTCAGAATGGCCTGCTTAAGCGCAGTAAAGTGCATTCCAGCTGTTTCAAAATGCTCCCTTCCGCAGAATGTTGATATAGCAACAAACATTTGGATAGCAGTACATGATCCTGAAAAGGTTAACCTTCGTAATCTGATGTGATATCTAGTTATGTTTGATGTTGGTGTTAAATGCTGCCTGCTGGTTATGTAAACGTCTACGATGTCTTAACTATCATATGACTGTAATAGGAAAGTCCTTGCCTCTTATTTTTTTGTTATTACAACAGCTGATACTTTGTGATCTTAATGCTTGCAGTCAGTTGCTGAAGGAGCAGATGATTTATGGGCCCGTTATGGCTATGATTTTGGTACTGATTATTCTGGAATCTTTAAAGCACTTTCTCATATAAATCTCAACGTCCGTTTAGCTGCGGCAGAAGCATTAGCTGCTGCTTTGCATGAAAACCCTGCATCAATTCAGGTCACTGCAAATCTTGAGTCATTACTCTCTTGTGGCAATAACTATGGTGTTTTAAAGATTTATTAATTTTGCAGCTATCTCTTTCAACTTTATTTTCACTGTACATCCGTGATACGACATCTGGGGAGGACAACTTCGATTCTGGTTGGATAGGAAGACAAGGAATTTCCTTGGCTTTGCAATCCGCTGCTGATGTGTTGACAACAAAGGACCTTCCTGCTGTTATGACTTTCCTGATATCCCGAGCTCTGGTATTTCTTCTCACCTTGTCAGATAAATGCATTTCAAATGAAAAATCTCTCCCCACTCTTAGCCATGTTGCAAATGATTTGGGTTGTGCAATGTTATCACCTAGAAACCTAGAGTGAATATCTTCATAACAATTAATAAATAATGACCAAGGGTTTTTTCCATGTACAGGCTGATCCCAACACAGATGTTCGTGGAAGGATGATCAATGCTGGCATCATGATTATTGATAAGCATGGCAAAGAAAACGTTTCATTGCTGTTCCCCATCTTCGAGAATTACTTAAATAAAGAGGTTTGTTCGACAAGCAACTTAAAACCTGGTAACATTAGTCTGTTTCATGATTATTACAAGTTGCTTCTGAGCTTCATACTATCTCGTTATCATGCAGGCGTCGGATGAAGAGGAATATGACCTGGTTCGTGAGGGTGTTGTTATATTCACTGGAGCACTAGCAAAGCACTTAGCAAAAGTGAAACTCCTTCATTAGTTTAACTCTCATCACAATGCACATAGTTTTGCTCTTTATCTTATGTATTCGCTAATGATGACAGGATGATCCTAAGGTCCACACTGTCGTGGAAAAGCTGTTGGAGGTGTTGAATACGCCGTCAGAATCTGTTCAACGTGCAGTCTCAACTTGCCTTTCTCCACTTGTTCTATCAAAGCAAGTATGTTTCAGACAAACCTTGAAATCTTACCATTTTTTTTGTTGGCTACTCTTTGGGTTACTATTGGCTTTGGCCTGTGGAGTAAATCAACTGCTTGATGAAGTGTAACTTTTATCATCGTCCACATCTCTTTTATGTCAGGATGATGCCCATGCTCTTTTCTCGAGGCTCTTGGATCGGCTAATGAAAAGTGATAAATATGGTGAGCGTAGAGGAGCAGCTTTTGGTCTTGCGGGAGTAGTTATGGGCTTTGGAATTTCTAGCCTGAAGAAATATGGTCTTGTAGTCACTTTGCAAGAAGCTCTTATCGACAGGTGTTCTTCTCCGTCTTTTTTAAGAGTAATTGCATTTTGTATGTGCCTTCGGTTGTAGTTCGCGTTTTTGTTTGGATATGAGGAATTTTTGCTAGATGGTTCTCTATTTTTGAGGTCATGTAGTTGTTCGATGTGGCACTTGCGCAACAAATTTAGTGTGTATATCGAGTCAAATCATCCAATTTTATGGATGAACTCCACTGGTTCTTTGCCTTTATTAGTATATTGTTGACAAATAATTTATTATATTCCCATGAAAAGGCTGTCTTGTAAGTCAATATTATATTGTAGTCGGTTCATTAGCTGCTCTATTTTTCATGTCATTNATAATTTATTATATTCCCATGAAAAGGCTGTCTTGTAAGTCAATATTCTATTGTAGTCGGTTCATTAGCTGCTCTATTTTTCATGTCATTGGTGTTATTGTTTGTAATCAGACTTGAAGTTGTTATATGTAGAGTTTACTATGAAACTTTCTTCCCTTCCGGTAAGTTGTTTGTATTTGGCTGCAGAAATTCTGCAAAACGGCGAGAAGGAGCATTGCTGGCATTTGAATGCCTTTGCGAGAAGCTTGGACAATTATTTGAACCGTTAGTGAAATTTCTAATGATGAATACGCCTAAAGTTAATTTTGCAAATTGCTATTAATTTCTTTTCTTTTTCTTTTGGTCTAGGTATGTCATAAAGATATTACCCTTACTTCTTGTGTCGTTCTCTGACCAAGTAGGAGCAGTTCGCGAAGCAGCAGAATGTGCTGCTCGTGCTATGATGTCTCAACTATCTGCGTATGGAGTGAAACTTGTCCTTCCGTCTCTTCTGAAGGTGATAGTTTATGTTATTATGAAGATTTTTTAAGTTAGATGTTCTATAACTAAGGATTTGTGCATAGCTAATGTTCTCTTCTCATGATCATATTTTTATTGGGTTGAATATGTGATATTTCTATCTTCTTTTCAGTTTCATATGCTTTGTGCTGCTGTGGAATAGATGGAAAATTTATGATGTCATTTTGATTATCAGCCTTTTTTCTTCTTGTTCTACTCTGTATGAATGTTTGCGTTAGAATCAAAGTTCAGCTAATACACTTGGTTGCATTTATTCTTCAGTCTTACGTGATAAATTTATCTGTTTATTTTGTTTTTTCTGATAGGGCCTTGAAGATAAAGCATGGAGAACAAAGCAAAGCAGTGTACAACTCCTCGGTGCTATGGCATTTTGTGCTCCTCAGCAACTGTCTCAGTGCCTTCCTAGGGTTGTTCCAAAACTTACAGAGGTGCGTAGTGCATGTAGATTTTTAGTAGCTTTTTAACTGTAAGCCTGAGAGATATTTCCTTCCTTGGTTATTTGATATTGTCTGATTTCATAACTTAAAATTATACAGGTTTTGACGGATACACATCCAAAAGTTCAGTCAGCTGGGCAGTTGGCACTCCAGCAGGTTGGACATTTAGAGAACAAATTCCAAATTTTGTGCACTTTTCTGACTAGAGTTCCCTAACATTACTTTTAGGTTGGAAGTGTCATAAAGAACCCAGAGATATCCTCTCTAGTACCCACTCTTTTATTGGCCTTAACAGATCCCAATGAATACACACGACATTCTCTTGACATCCTTCTTCAAGTAAGGATTCCGTATTTTTCTCGTGAAGATTATACTTTTAGTCTTTTCTGTTTGCGCTCTAAATCTTTCTTCTCTTATTACAGACAACATTCGTTAATTCAGTTGATGCCCCTTCACTTGCACTATTGGTACCAATAGTGCATAGAGGATTGAGAGAAAGGAGTTCTGAAACAAAAAAGAAAGCTTCTCAAATTGTCGGTAATATGTGTTCTTTGGTGACAGAGCCAAAGGATATGATTCCTTACATAGGACTGCTCCTTCCCGAGGTTAAAAAGGTAATTTGCCGTTCTTACAAAATTTTTGAGTTGTCTCTTGCTGTCTTGCAATGGATGTTTATTCAACTGAACACTGGAATTGTTAGGTTCTTGTGGATCCGATTCCTGAGGTACGAGCTGTGGCAGCAAGGGCTGTTGGGTCACTCATCAGAGGAATGGGAGAGGATAATTTCCCTGATCTTGTTCCATGGTTATTTGAAACTCTAAAGTCTGATTCAAGTAATGTTGAAAGGTCTGGAGCTGCTCAGGGATTAAGTGAGGTAGGTAGAATAAGATGGGTTTTTTGTGGCTTTGTTTCTTTTAGTCAAAATAGCTTGTTTGATGTGTGGGAATTCATTAATTTATCTGTTAGCTTTAACACTATGAGCGTAATCTTTTTGCTTCACATCTTCCAATACAACCATTTTTCAGTGCATCATTGCAAGAGTATTAAGAATTTGTAATTCGATTAAAATTGGATAGCTTCTATTAATTCAAATTCAGCTAAACAAGCGTTTCGGTATATATGCGTCTGTATTTGATTTCTATAGCACAATATTGTAATGTGATCTTGTACATTTGACATTGATGTTATGGTGTATTGCATATCCTGAAATACAGCAAGAGGAAAATCATTGATCTCAGCTTCTGTTTAGCCATTGTTTCTAACAAAATGTAAGTTCATCTGTTAACACCTTTTTCCTATGTTTTTTCAGGTTTTAGCAGCTCTTGGGGCTGAGTACTTTGAGAATATACTTCCCGATCTCATTCGTCATTGTTCACATCAAAAAGCTTCGGTTCGAGATGGATACCTTACGCTTTTCAAGGTGAACTCGGTTGCTCGTCTGCGGTCCTATGACTATTCTTTTATGACGTTTTCTAAAAGCTCATGCTTGTTAATCGCAGTTCTTACCAAGATCCTTGGGTGCTCAATTCCAGAAATACTTGCAGCATGTGTTACCGGCCATTCTGGATGGTAAACCTCTCTCTCTTTGGCAGACCTCGACTTGTAAAATAGCTTGACTTGTTGACTAATTTGATGGTGCACTATAATGCTTTAGGTCTTGCCGATGAGAATGAATCTGTTCGTGATGCAGCCCTGGGTGCTGGCCATGTACTGGTGGAGCACCATGCAACAACGTGCGAATTTACAATACATTTGTTTCTCTATTAATTTATTTGTTTATTTCTTTTGCAGTCATGGTTGGTTATATTAACTAGTGTTGACTTGCCATCATCTGCATAGATTGATTAGATTTGCAACCATGCAACCCATTTGATTAGTTTCTTAAATGGTGTTACTGGTTACCATTATGATTCTTTTTGAATCAGTTTTAGATTAGAAATTGAAAGTATGTATTATGGATTAGATTGAAAAATTCCATTTCAATTGTATGACGATATGTGAATCTCTTATTACATAAGATCTCATAGGATCTTGTGGTTACTAATTGCATAATTGGTTTTACAGGTCTCTGCCTCTTCTTCTTCCAGCAGTGGAGGATGGTATTTTCAATGACAATTGGCGAATCCGTCAAAGTTCTGTTGAACTGCTTGGAGATCTCTTGTTCAAGGTTAACACTATTTGTTTGTGTTCTATTTTTCCTCTTGTTTATCCAACCTCTAAAAACGTGTAGGGATTTACTTGGTAATCGATATTTCATCCCCTAGCCCTTTATCAGTGTCCAATGCTCGGTTTTTAGTGTGCATTAGTAAATATACTGGTTTTAAGAAAATGATATAATGTACTATTATTTCAGCAGTACTTAAAAATGAACTTATCACCCAGAAAATCTTGTTAAGCTGTAAATAGGTGCGGAACTTGCCTTAATATTTGATATTTGGAGCTCTTTGATATTTGCCTTAACAGGTTGCTGGTACATCGGGTAAAGCTCTTCTGGAAGGTGGAAGTGATGATGAAGGTGCAAGTACTGAAGCGCAGGGTCGTGCAATTATAGATATTTTAGGAATGGACAAGCGCAATGAAGTTCTTGCTGCGTTATATATGGTCAGGACTGATGTCAGTTTGTCAGTTCGTCAGGTAATGTTTTCAATGCCTCGTATACAAATATTGTTTGAGTGCACTTAAATTTTGAGATGAAAATAATAGTACTTCTCTTTACAGGCGGCACTACATGTATGGAAAACCATCGTTGCAAATACACCAAAAACGTTGAAGGAGATAATGCCAGTTCTGATGAGTACCTTAATTTCTTCTTTGGCATCACCATCCTCTGAGAGACGGCAGGTTTGTCGTACTTTTCTTTTGTTTCTTCCCTTGTTACCTGCAGTTGTACAAGTCTATTATATTGTGTAGGTAGCAGGAAGATCACTTGGAGAGCTGGTCAGGAAGCTTGGTGAAAGGGTGCTTCCTCTTATCATTCCAATTTTATCCAAGGGACTAAAAGATCAAGATGTTGACAAAAGACAAGTAAGCTTCATGTTGAGCAACTTTAATCCCAACATTGTTACCGTTGAGTATAATTATGTTGTTTTTATCAGGAACTATTTTGGTGGACGTTATTGTTTGCGACATTGCTTACCATGAAGTGAATTGTCAATGTTAATTTTACCTGAGTACTGTTTTCTGTGTCGACTAGATTGGCTAGGTAGATTGCATGATTATTGGTTAATGAATTTGATACCTGCTGCCTGGTGCTTAAATATGTTCATGATTGCTCAAGAATGGTATGCCGACTTATCAGGCACATGTTTATCTCCTAGTACATCGGCTTGATATTATATCACATGATTGATAGGGTGTATGCATTGGCTTGAATGAAGTGATGTCAAGTGCTGGGAGGAGTCAGTTGTTGAGTTTCATGGATCAGCTCATTCCAACCATTCGGACAGCACTTTGCGATAGGTTTTATTTATTCTTCATGCATCAGCGTTCAATTCAGCATGTTTGTTTTTTCTTTTGAAAGAATTAACATTTTAAACTTTACGAATTTCTTCTACAGTGCTCTTGAGGTTCGTGAATCTGCTGGACTAGCATTCAGCACTCTGTATAAGGTACCTGTTCTGTCTTTTGTTATTATCAGTTTGTCTAGTCCACTCTATATTTATCTTCCGTCTACTTTTGTATTGTAGAGCGCTGGTTTGCAAGCAATGGATGAGATTATCCCGACTCTCCTGGAGGCATTAGAGGATGATGAAATGTCTACTACTGCCCTGGATGGGCTGAAACAAATTATAAGGTTCCTTTCTACTGTTTCATCAGGCACTTCTTCCCCTTCGCATTTCTAAGTTTTCTGGTTTGCTGAATTTACTTTTGAAACTGCAGTGTTAGGACAGCAGCTGTTCTTCCACATATCTTGCCGAAGCTTGTCCATCTTCCTCTCTCGTATGTGTTCATTTTGTCTCGTTCTGTAGACATACATTATCAAGCATGATGAATGACTTTTCGATTTTCTCAAACGTTTTAAAATGCTGTGCCTAGTGCCTTAAATGCACATGCTTTGGGAGCCTTAGCCGAAGTTGCTGGTCCTGGTTTTAACAATCATCTTGGGACCATTCTTCCTGCTTTGCTCTCTGCTATGGGGGATGAAAACAAGGTATAAATAAGATTGTTTTCACGTTTAAATTTGTATGAAAGCTATTGTTATCTGATATTAAGTTCTCTTTCTTGTTACAGGAAGTCCAAGAATTGGCACAAGAGGCAGCAGAGAGGGTGGTACTTGTCATTGATGAAGAAGGAGTTGAGGCTCTATTATCAGAACTTCTCAAGGGCGTGTCTGATAGTCAGGTTCGTTTTTAATTTTACTACTTTATCTAAGCATTCAAGTAATTTAGGTTTCTAATTTTGTTTTTATTTTCAGGTTTCGATAAGAAGAAGTTCGGCCTATCTGATTGGTTATTTCTTTAAGAGTAGCAAGCTTTACTTGATTGATGAAGCTCCAAACATGATATCTACTTTGATTGTTATGCTCAGTGATTCTGATTCAACAACTGTTGCGGTAGGCTACTGGAGCAGAACGGTAAGAGGTGAAGGGAGCATGTCTTGTCTAACTTATTCTATTTTAAACAGGTTTCCTGGGAAGCTTTGGCTAGGGTTATCGGTTCAGTTCCAAAGGAAGTACTTCCTTCATATATAAAACTTGTACGTGATGCTGTATCTACAGCTAGGGACAAAGAGCGCAGGAGGCGGAAGGTGAATTTTGTGCTGTGTTTCAAAGAATATAACTATACAAAAGATCAATGAGTCATGTTATGGATGAAGCGATATTTTCTGTCGACTAATATCTGTAGAGTATACTGTGTGTATACTTGAATTGCAGGGAGGATATGTTGTTATTCCTGGTTTATGCCTCCCTAAATCCCTGAAGCCATTGCTTCCAGTGTTTCTACAGGTATTTTCTTTATACCTTGCCTTTTTAAAAGTTCAGGCTACCTAAAAAGATTGTTTTTAGGATGCCTCGAGTTCACATTTTCGCATTTCACCGATGTCGAGATGAATTCAGTTTAGAAACACAAAAAAAATATTCCACTTTGTCAATTACACGCAAGAGAGCTATCAAGTCAATTACACGTAAGAGAGCTATCAAGTTGTTTTGTAGTTTGTTGTCAGATCTAACCCGTATTATCCTCTTGCTATGATTTCCAGGGTCTAATTAGTGGATCAGCCGAATTAAGAGAGCAGGCTGCACTTGGTCTTGGTGAACTTATTGAAGTTACTAGCGAGCAAGCATTGAAGGAGTTTGTCATACCGATAACAGGGTATTCAGTCTGTACATTTTCCTTCAGTGTCGAACTTCTGCTACGAGTCCATTTGTAGTAGTTTTTTACTTTGCTTAGTATAGTTTTTTTCTTGACAAATTGACGTTTAAAGTTGCATATGTGCTATCAGAATCCAAAAAGTAGGCCTAATTTGTCAGGCTTATAAGCGATTGTGCACAATTTTAGACCATCTTGGACTGAAAATACCATCAAGTTTTATGTTGTATCATTGTCTGTTGTGCTGATACCTTTTCTTGTTATTTCAGGCCTCTTATTCGTATCATAGGAGATCGATTTCCATGGCAGGTCAAAAGCGCCATCTTGGCTACATTAATCATCCTAATACAAAGGGGTGGGATGGCGCTTAAGCCATTCCTCCCTCAACTTCAAACAACATTTGTCAAGTGTTTGCAAGACTCTACAAGGTTAGTCCTTGATATCTCAAATGTGAGTGTAAGTAAAGTTTATGTTTGTCTACTAAAAGGCAAGGACTGTATATGCAGCAGTATCAATTTAATAGATGAGCAAAGATTAAAAATAAAGAGATATATGACTAAATTCACAAAATGTTAGGGCTGTGTTACTCTAATTCTGAACGATTATTATGGTGAATTCTTTACGTAAAATTTTACTGTTTCCATTGGAAGGAGGCTGCATCTGTCTCGCTGGAATAGATTGGTGTGCAACTCTTCATCTTAGAGTTTATAGTCCGCTCTTCTAGATATTCACTTTTTAGAGTATTATACTGTTGAGTATTGCAAAAATACGTCTCTGGAAATTTTTTGCTAGAAAATGGAGTTGTTTCGTAAGCACGTCTAATAGTTATTCTCCATTGGTCATTATCTATTCCTCATGTACCTCAAGCTAACACCTTTACAACTGCAGGACCATTCGTTCTAGTGCTGCGCTTGCTCTGGGAAAGCTTAGTGCATTAAGCACGAGGATTGACCCACTAGTTGGTGACTTAATGACAAGTTTCCAGGTACGTGTCGAATCTTCTTTTAGTAACAGATACGTATTTCTAGATTGTGTATCACAATCTTACTTTATGAAATTTGTTATATGCATCAGGCTGCAGATTCTGGAGTACGTGAGGCAATCCTATCTGCTATGAGAGGTGTAATAAAGCATGCTGGGAAGAGCATAGGGCCTGCTGTTAGAATACGCATTTTTGATCTCCTCAAGGATCTAATGCACCATGAGGATGACCAAGTCCGAATTTCAGCCACAAGTATGCTGGGTGTTTTATCACAGGTACGGTTTCTTACATGCATTCTTCTTAGTAGCTGATTATTATGCTTTTTGATGAAGCCTAAGCTTCTTACTTTTCTAATTTTTGCAGTACTTGGAAACTGCACAGCACAGTGTTCTACTTCAGGAAGTCAGAGATTTAGCTTCTTCACAAAATTGGAGTGCTAGGCATGGCTCAGTTCTCTGCATTTCGTCCTTGCTGAAGCACAACCCTTCAACCATTATGACATCTTCACTCTTGTCCTCTATGTTAAATTCTCTCAAGAGCTCTTTGAAAGATGAGAAGGTACCCTTTGTGAGAAATAACATTTCCCTTATTACCTGTATAAAGCCATATCATCTTCTGACATCTTCCTTTTAATATAGTTCCCATTACGTGAAAGTTCGACAAAGGCCTTGGGAAGGCTTTTGCTACACCAACTTGCAACGGATCCTTCAAACACAAGAGTTATTGATATCCTTTCATCGATAGTCTCAGCGTTGCATGATGATTCGAGTGAGGTCCGAAGAAGAGCACTCTCGTCACTTAAATCTTTTGCAAAAGTAAGTATTAAAGAATCCCCAGTAGTTGTTTCCGTGTGGATATGATGCGTACAGTAGTCTAATCTAAAATTCGTTTTCTTACAGGATAATCCGACAATAGCAACGGCAAATATAAGTGTTATTGGGCCTCCTCTTGCGGAATGTGTGAAGGATGGGAGCACACCAGTAAGACTTGCTGCAGAAAGATGTGCTTTGCACGTCTTCCAATTAACAAAGGGTATTAACAGTCTACCTAAACACATTTTAATTTTT
>OVAU01000849.1:0-17438 GCA_900406315.1 Biscutella laevigata subsp. laevigata
GACAAAAATACTACTTTGCCCACTCCCCCATTCACACCCTCATCTTTCTGCCTATTTAATTTTTGAGATTTTTTTAGCAGTGTATTTTACCAGGCTCGTTATCATATTTTTGGATGAAAAAAAAGAGATTTTCGGATAAATGAAGAAATCATTTTAAATGGTTAGAAAAGTTGGCAAATTGTCTCGTAGTGCACAAGTTTCTTGGGAAGGGAGAAGAAAAATGAGATACGCAGAAGAGTGGGTTGCAAGTAAATCCAAAGTCTCTGTTTTCGTCAGTCAATGACTACTAGTCTCAGTTTCACAATATATCAATATAATTCCAAAATTAATTATTATATTATTAATAAATATAGGGCCCATAAATATATCATGTCATGTCATATATATCAATGTGTGTCACTCGGGTCAACAAATTAAGTTTATTAAATAAGATAATAACTATAATATAACATGGTCAGTAGTCAAAGATACCACCAAACCCATGTCAAGGCTCCACTAAGGCTTTTGTTTATTACGAGATGAAGCCACGTGGATGTGTTCATGGCCTCTGGAGTCTGGACTATAAAGTCTACTGTCTACTTTTTTTATCTTTTCACGAGTCATTGTCGAAACTTTCTTTTTGCCACTCCAATTATACCACTTTCATGGAAGTTCACAATTTACATTAACAAAAGAAAGATGATTAAGAGTTTGCCTTTTGTCCCTTTTTATTATTGATCCTTTATTCAAACAGTTTCTTTTAAATATTGGAGTCTGAACTTGCTGTATACTCTGCAACAAGCTTTGAGAAAGAAGATGACTTGTCTTCAAGCAATCTCACTGGTGTATCATGTTCTTTGATAAGTCCTGCAGTTTAAAACAGAAACAATGTCAATACAAGTTTTCTGAACTATAAAAAAAATTGTATGATCAAAGTCACGACCTTGGTCTAGGAGCAAGACCATATCACTGTCTATAACAGAAGATATTCTGTGTGCAATTGTTATCACTGTACAGTCCGAGAAGTGTTGCCTGAGAGTCTCTTGGATCAGATTATCAGTAGCAGTATCTACAGAAGCAGTGGCTTCATCAAGAACCAATACTTTACTTCTCTTGAGCAAGACTCGTCCCAAACACACCAATTGTCTCTGACCAACACTCCAGTTCTGTCCATTCTCGCTAACTATAATACAGAATGAATGGGAAATTTGTTTAAGAGATTCCACATTACTCTTCTGTAATGTAGTTTTATTACTAACCAGTGGAATCGAGCTTTAGTTCTTTCTTCCTTACTTCATCTCCGAGTTGACACTTGTCGAGTGCCTGAAACAATCAAAAATAGTGTGAGAAGATTCTTTTTGCTATCTACAGAAAGAAAACAAGAGCCAACGAACCTCCCAGATTTGGTCATCAGTGTATTCCTCAAGAGGGTCTAAGTTACTACGAACAGTGCCTTCAAACATGGTTGGATCTTGAGGTATAATACTCAGTCTTGAACGCAGGTCATGCAGCCCAATGGTCAAGATGTTTATTCCATCTATCTTGACTTCTCCGGCTGCAGGTTCCACAATTCTGAAAAGGGTTTGAATCAGAGTGGATTTACCACATCCTGTTCTTCCAACGATTCCAGTCTTCAGACCTCCTGGAAAAGTGCAGGTCAATCCATGGAGCACCATAGGCAAATGTGGCCCATATCGTACTTGCAGATTAGAGATAGTAATCTCTCCATGAAAAGGCCATGATTTCTCAGGCCGAGTTGATTCAATCACAAGAGGTGGTTCACTAGGAATATTTATGTATTGAAGCATTCTCTCCACAGATATCATCTTGTTCTCAAGATCGCATAGTGTCCATATCATAGTTGATTGCAGGCTATTTAGATTGAGTGCATATGTAACCGCCAAACCTGCAAAGCCTTGAAGAAGCAGAAGAGCCAAGAAAGACAAGCAAGATTGTTACACTTGTGAATCTGAAGCAAACAAAAGCAATAAACAAGTGGTGACTTACTGGGATTAATGACGCCTTCAGGTGCAGAAACTAAGATAACAAGTGAAAGCGCAAAAGCAACAGTGGATAAGAGATCAAGACGGAAGCAGAGCCACTCCATTGCACCATCTGCATGGAACCTCAGCCGATAAAAACAATCACAAAGTCTCATGATGTCACCACGAAACCTTGGTTCTTGATCAAAGCTTCGAATTGTTGTTATCCCTGAGAGTGTTTCAGAAAAATGATGTACCATAGGCGATCTGCTTATTCCAGCTAATCTCGCAAGTTCCCGAGCAGCAGATATGTAATATTGCTGTGAGAATCACAAGAACCTTAGTATGATTCATATCAAGCTAAAACCATTGATTTAGGACTTTGAGGATGTTGAAGAATACCCGGTACCAGGCACAAGCAGCGACGACAGGAATGAAGATGATAAGAACCTCCCAAGCGACTTGTATCATCACTCCCATAATCCCCAAAATGTTAATAGCAGCAATAGCAACATAGGCAAATTGACCAGGTAATCTTAAATCCACCACACTTTGGTCTGTAGAAGCCTAAATCCAAACATTGAAACCACAATGATCAGAAAAGAGTTGTTTGCATAGGCATAGATAGTTACTTACTCTATTCAAAATCCTCCCCATTGGGGTAGCATCAAAGAATGACATGGAAGCTCGGAAAATGCTGAGATGCATCTGAGTGAACAGTTCGGTAGCTATCTTGAAACCAGTTATGGCAACCAGCAATGCTCTGATGAGTATGCATAATGAGCTCGCGACGGCTAAAGCTACATAGACTAGAATCAATGTCAAGCCACTCACTGGAGGTTCCACATCCTTGGAAACAGGAGTCACCCAAGTCATCCAATAGTTGCTCCCAATGCTTAGAAGCTGAAACAGAATCTGCACTAACAATATAACTGGAATAACTGCTCCTCTGTATGCTAATGCCATGTATTTTTTGTACACAGCGATTCCAACTTTCCCTTTCTCCCTTTCCTCTTCTTGAACTAGTTGTCCTCTCGGCTTACCAGAATCTCTCATTTGATTTTCTTCACCATGGGGTTTTACTTTGTTTTCTTTAACAGTTGTTGGTTTTTCTGCATTGCCTGCTTCATATGAATCAACTAATTCCAAAGCATCAGTGTGAGCTCCTACAAGTTCCTTGAAATCGGTTCCTGAGTCAAGAATTTCATTGTACTTTCCTGCTTGCGTGATCTTCCCTTCTTTCATGACCTACACAAAATGTTCAACTGATATCAGAAATATGTGGTAAGACAATGCATCTCCAAGATGACAATGCAAACAAGTCACAAACCAGTATAAGATCAGCTTCAGGCAGGAATTCAACTTGATGAGTGACATAGATAACTGTCTTGTGTCTCAAAAGCTCCAGCAGGACTTCCTGTTAGAGCAAAGTAGATGTCAAGTCAAGATCATAAAAAAGAATAGGAAACAAATAATTACCTTGAAAAGGTGTGATGCAGTATGAGCATCTACTGCACTAAAAGGGTCATCAAACAGATAAATGTCTGCATCTTGGTAGAGAGCACGAGCGATTTGTATACGTTGCTTCTGTCCACCGCTTAGATTGATACCTCTTTCCCCAATAACTGTCTGGTCACGGAACGGGAGAACCTCCAAGTCCTTATTCAAAGAACATGCTTCAAGCACCTTCTTGTACCAGTCTCTATCCATTGGCTTACCAAACAGTATGTTCTCTTCAACTTTTCCAGTTTGGATCCAAGGAGATTGTGCAATATATGCCTTTCTTCCACAAACTGAAACATTTCCAGATATTTTGGGAACTTCACCAAGTATGGATGAAAGTAAGCTTGATTTACCCGAGCCAACAGTACCACAAATAGCTACGTTCATCCCTTGATGGACTTTGAAACTAATGTCTCTCAGTGTCGGGATTAAAGAAGATTCATCCCAGGAGAAAGTGCAATTGCTAATTTCCACAGCAGTTTGTGAACTTCCACTAGGAAGCCTTTGCACAACATCTTGCTGCAAATCATCTAGACAGAGAAAAGATGCAATCCTGGCAAGAGATACCTTTGTCTGAATAATCATCGAGATCGTTTCTGGGAGTTTGTAGATTGGGCTTTGAAGAATACGAAAAGTTGCAAGAGCCGCTAGTATCTTCCCTGATTCAAGTGGGATCTCAAGTAACATACAAGCTCCAAAAACTGTTGCAGATATGAACGAAGGTGCAGTCCACAAAACAGAGCTTATAGCTGCCGAATTATACACGAATTTCTTAAGCCAGTCTGCTTCGATATGCCTAAGTTCAAGAATCTTAGAAAAGAACTTCATCTCCCATCCTTGAAGTTTGAGAATCCTCATGTTCAGTAACACCTCCGATGATTTCTTCATCCTGTTGTCTTTTGACTTCATCAAATTGCTCTGAAACTTTTCCTCCAATTTTGCAAAGGGAATATTTGCCAACATAACTAAAATAGTTGCAGGAAAAGCTGCTATTGATCCCAATCCGAGGCTTCTGTACAAAATCCACAAGGCTAGACTAACTTGCAAAACAAGTATCCATGGATCATGCATAAACCAAGTAAAAGCACTGATCCTATCAGCATCTACTGCCATAAGGTTTATAATCTCGCCACTGGTGCGTCCTTGCTTCGAATGACATGGAAGAGTCAAGCCCTTTTCATAGATCATCGAAACCAGGACTGATCTCATCGCAAACCCAGCTCTGTGTGCCCTGAAGAACCAATGTCTCTTCGTTTGACATTCCACTAGCTTAGCAACAAAGAAAGTTGTCACTAAAACATACCCTTGGTATCTATACCGTTTGTGACCGTTCAGATACTGAACGAAACTATCCATGAGATAAGGCGCAACGTAGCAAGACATCGTGTCGACAAAAGCAAACAGAGTTGACAAAACAAAATCTCGCTTCACTGTGAAGAAGAGTGCTTTGATAAGCTTAAACGTGGTGATTCTTCTTTCACCATCGTCCCATTCAAGTTTACTCCTAAATAGCGAAGACAACTTCTCAGCTCTGTCATTACTGTCGACTTGAGGAACATCAGTGCTGACTAAGATTTTCTCATTTCCTAAAGCAATCAAAGGATTCATCCAAGAGAAACTCATAACGCTTAGAATCCCAGCTTTTGAATAAGGTGTTGTGATCTCATCATTGCCTTCATTACTCAACAATGGCTCTTGGAGAACATTGATTCTTTCACTTTCACCTTTCTTCAACAAGCATGAACAACAGAGAAACAAGCCAGCACCAACGCCCACCAAATCAGACATTATTATGTGAAATGAGACAAGTTCTTCCTTCTTGTATAGAACGATATCTACCAGGAGATGGTAGCAAGAAACCATGAAGTACAAAACCCACCAGATTCTAAGAAAAAGTGGTAAACCTTGCTGCTGAGAACCACGCAAGTAGATAGAGATTGAACCCCAAGTAAGCGCAGAAAACAGAGGATCTAAAAGAGCCCATCCGTTTGTACGCCAGTAGAAGAAACTTAACAGCAACAAAACAGAGTAGAACACAGATAATGACACACAACACAGAGGAACCAGTTTCTTATACGTTGAAGACATCTTCACATCATTGTTTTCACAGTTTACTCTCTTCTTGCATACCCATGATCCAAAAAGAATCAGTAACAACACCAGATTCAGTGAAAATGAGAGCACAGGAAAGTAGATGGGTTGAAAGAGAAGAAAATCGAGAGGATTTTCCATTGGGAAACGTGTGAGACCAACAAATGATTCGTCTCTTGACTGGACAGTATTTATAGACGAATGAGTCAATAAATAATATTACTTTCGAAGACCAAGAAAAAGACGATTAATTTCATTAGGTAGAGAAGATAAAATATAAGGTTTTAAGGCATTGCAACACCTTCGCAGAAACTACTGTGAAGATTCCCTCTAAAAACCAAAATTGAGAAACTTTGCCGGAATAAAACAAGAGGACAGATTGAGAACAGACAAATGATGTCAGAACCCCACAGACATCCCTAGTGATTAAGCCTCATAGTTTCAAGCAGTTCCTCTTAAGGACCATAACTCTTAGAGGAAGAAAGGTCCTAAGCTGAGTGTGTCAGTGGCCGGTTTCTTCTTAGCAACAAAGAAATTCCAAAGACCAAGACTACTTTTTAAACGACTCATTCTCCAAACCTTATTGTTTACATTCCAATTATAAAAGTTTCATCACATAGAAATATCACAGACGTCAGTTTACAAATTACAACGCAACTATGGATAGAAACACAGAGACATCGATTAGGTGAAGACTGATTATAGCTTTTCCATTTCTCCCATTTTTAACGATCTTTCATCCTAGCAGCTTCTTCTAAATCTGGAATCAGAACTCGCTGTGTACTCTGAAACAAGCTTTGAGAATGACGACGACTTGTCTTCTAGTAATCTCGCTGGTGAATCGTATTCTTCGATAAGCCCTGCACTTAGAGAGAAAAAACATGTTAATACTAGTCTTCTAAGAAAAGAAAAAACGTAAATTGGAGTGTGTGATCATGAGTTCAGGACCTTGGTCTAGAAGCAGGACCATATCGCTATCTATAACAGAGGATATTCTGTGTGCAATTGTTAACACTGTACAGTCCGAGAAATGTTGTCTGAGAGTCTCCTGGATCAGATTATCAGTAGCAGTATCTACAGAAGCAGTGGCTTCATCAAGAACCAATACTTTACTTCTCTTGAGCAAGACTCGTCCCAAACACACTAGTTGTCTCTGACCAACACTCCAGTTCTGTCCATTCTCGCTAACTATAATACAAAACGATTGGGAAACATTTTTAAGAGTTTCCAGAGTACTCTTTCTTAATGTAGTTTTATACTAACCAGTGGAATCGAGCTTTAATTCTTTCTTCCTTACTTCATCCCCGAGTTGACACTTGTCGAGTGCCTGAAAATTTAACACAAAAATCGTGTGAGAAACTTTCTTTTGCTATCTGCAGAAACAAAGAAAGAAATAAGAGCCAACAAACCTCCCAGATTTGGTCATCAGTGTATTCCTCAAGAGGGTCCAGGTTACTACGAACCGTGCCTTCAAACATGGTTGGATCTTGAGGTATGATACTTAGTCTTGAACGCAGGTCGTGTAGCCCTATGTTTAAGATATCTATCCCATCGATTCTGATTTTTCCGGCTGTCGGTTCCACAATTCTAAACAGTGTTTGGATTAGAGTGGATTTGCCACATCCTGTTCTTCCCACGATTCCGGTTTTCAGGCCTCCTGGAAAAGTGCATGTCAGTCCACGCAACACCATAGGCAAGTGTGGCCCATATCGTACCTGCGTAATTTATTATCTTACATCAGTCACAAGAACTTTCAAGTCATAAAGACGAAAGAAGAAGGACAGAGTTCAGTTACCTGCAGATTACAAATAGTAATCTCTCCACGACAAGGCCATGATTTCTCAGGCCGGGTTGATTCAATCACAAGAGATGGTTCACTGGGAATATTTATGTATTGAAGCATTCTCTCCACAGATATCATTTTGTTCTCAAGATCGCAAAGTATCCATATTAACGAGGCTTGCAGACTATTTAGATTGAGTGCATATGTAACGGCTAATCCTGCAAAGGCTATAAGAAGCAGAATACAGAGAAAGATGGGGAAGAGTTAGTTGTGAATGGTAACCGAAAAAACTGACAAGAGGGTAATAACTGTACCTGGATTAATGACTCCTTCGGGGATAGAAACTAAGATAACAAGTGAAAGCGCAAATGCAGCAGTAGATAGCAGATCAAGGCGGAAGCAAAGCCACTCCATTGCAGCAATGGCATGGAACCTCAGCCGAGAATAACAATCATTAAGGGTCATGATGTCACTGCGGAATCTTGATTCTTGATCAAAACTCCTGATAGTTGTTATCCCTGAGAGTGTTTCAGAAAAATGTTGTACCAAAGGCGATCTGCTTATTCCAGCTAATCTTGCGAGTTCCCGAGCCGAAGATATGTAATATTGCTGCATGGATATGTTAAATCAATATCAAGACTTAGGTGATACTTTAGCAGAGCTACAAGCCAAAGTATGAAGATTTTCTTTAGTCTAAGTTTTTCAGGGTTATGAAGAATACCCGATACCATGTGCATGCAGCGATGACAGGGATGAACACAATAAGGACCTGCCAAGCAACCTGTACCATCACTCCGATAATCCCCAATATGCTTATAGCAGTAACAGCAACATTTGAAAATTGACTTGGTAATCTCAAATCCACGGCACTTTGGTCTGTAGAAGCCTAATTCAGGATTGAAACCACAGTAATTAGAGAAGAGTTTGCAGGATCAGTTTTTATGTATCTTCATAACACATAGAGTAAGCATGGTCATAAGTAGTTCTTACTCTATTCAAAATTCGCCCAATTGGGGTGGCATCAAAGAATGACATGGAGGCACGGAAAACGCGGAGATGCATTTGATTGAAGAGTTCAGTAGCTATCTTGAAACCAGTCGCCGCAGCCAGCATTGCTCTTACAAGTATGCATAAGGCACTCGCAGTGGCTAGACCTACATAGACTATAATCAATGTAGAGCCACTAACTGGAGGTTTCCCATCCTTAGAAACAGGAGTTACCCAAGCCATCCAATAATTGCTCCCGATGTTTAGAAGCTGAAAGAGAATCTGTACCACCAATATAATAGGCACAAGTGCACCTCCATACGCCAGTGTCATGTACTTCTGGTATACAGCGAACCCAACTTTGCCTTTCTCCCTCTCTTCTTCTTGAACTATTTGTCCTCTCGGGGTATCCAAAACTTCCTCTTGTTTTTTTTCATCATTGGACGCTTTGTTTTCTTCGCTTGTAGTTGATTGTGCTGACGCAGATCCTTTTTCATATGAATTAACTGCTGCTAAGGCGTCAGTGTGAGCTCCTACAAGTTCCATGAAATCGGTTCCTGAGTCAAGAATTTCATTGTACTTTCCTGCTTGCGTGATCTTCCCATCTTTCATAACCTACCAAAATGGTCATCTGATATCAGAAATATGTGATTAGATAATGCATGGAAAGATGGTAGAGCGACAAGTCCCTAACCAGTATAAGATCAGCTTCGGGCAGGAATTCAAGTTGATGAGTGACGTATATGACTGTCTTGTTTCTCAGAAGCCCCAGCAGGACTTCCTGTTACAGCAAACGACAAGCGTGAGAGTTCATATCACGATGTGTAGCACAAGAAGTGCAAGGTAGATAAGAGACAATGTTCAAGTCAAAATTATCAGAAAGAAAAGAGAAGACTTTTTACCTTGAAGAGATGTGATCCAGTATGAGCGTCTACTGCACTAAAAGGGTCATCAAACAGATAGATATCTGCGTTTTGATATAGAGCACGTGCAATCTGTATCCGTTGCTTCTGTCCACCGCTTAGATTGATACCTCTTTCCCCAATAACTGTCTGGTCACGGAACGGAAGAACCTCCAAGTCCTTATTCAAAGAACAGGCTTCAAGCACCCTCTCATACCAGTCTCTTTCCATTGGCTTGCCAAACAGTATGTTCTCTTCGACTTTTCCGCTTTGGATCCAAGGAGATTGTGCAATATATGCCTTTCTTCCACAAACTGAAACATTTCCAGATATTTTGGGAACTTCACCAAGTATTGATGAGAGTAGGCTTGATTTCCCCGAGCCAACAATGCCACAAATAGCTACGTTCATCCCCTGAGAGACTTTGAAATTAATCTCTCTCAATGTCGGGATGGAAGAAGAGTCATCCCAGGAGAAGATACCGTTGCTAATTTCCACAGCAATTTCTGAACTCGCACTAGGAAGTCTCTCCACACCATCTTGCTGCAAATCATCAAGACAAAGAAAAGATGCAATTCTATCGAGAGATACCTTTGTCTGAACAATCATCGAGATTGTGTCTGGAAGTTTGAATATTGGATTTTGGAGAATTCGAAAAGTTGCAAGAGCCGCTAGTATCTTTCCCGATTCAAGAGGAATCTTCAGAAGCATACAAGCGCCAAAAGCTGTTGCGGACACAAAAGAAGGTGCAGCCCACAAAACAGAGCTAATAGCCGCTGAGTTATACACGAATTTCTTAAGCCAGCCTGCTTCAATGCATCTAAGGTCAAGAATCTTATGAAGGAACTTCATCTCCCATCCCTGAAGTTTAAGGATCCTCATGTTCAGTAAGACCTCTGATGTTTTCTTCATCCTGTTATCTTTAGACTCCATCAAATTCCCCTGAAACTTCTCTTCCAACTTTGCCAAGGGAATATTTCCAAGCATAACTAAAAAAGTTGCTGCAAAAGCGGCAATTGATCCTAGCCCAAGGCTACTGTACAAGATCAACAAGGCTAAACTGATTTGTAAGACAAGTATCCATGGATCATGCATATACCAACTAAAAGCACTGATTCTCTCAGCATCTACTGTCATGAGATTTATGATCTCACCACTAGTGTGCCCTTGCTTCGAGTAACAAGGAAGGCTCAAGCCCTTTTCGTAGATCATTGAAACCAAGACTGATCTCATTCCAATCCCAGCTTTCTGTAACCTGAAGTACCAATTCCTTCTCGCTTGGCAGTCTACAAGCTTAGCAACAAAGAAAGTCGCCACTAAAACAAACCCTTCGTTTGTATATTTTCTTCGACCGTTGAGGTATTGAACAAAAGTATCCATGAGATACGGTGCAACATAGCAAGACACCGTGTAGGAAAAAGCAAATATAGTTGACAAGAGAACATCTCGCCATACTGAAAAGAAGAGTGCCTTAATGAGCTTAAACGTGGTGATCCTTCTTTGACCATCATCCCATTCAAGCGTACTTCTAAATGTCCAAAATAGTTTTTCAGCTCTATCACTGTTGTCAACTTGAGGAACATCCGTACTATCTAAGATTTTCTCGTTCCCCAAGGCAATCAAAGGACTCATCCAAGAGAAACTCACATGGCTTAGAAATCCAGCGTAGGAAAAAGGTGTAGCAGCCTCATCATCCCCTTCGGCCTTATCCAGCTGCACTCTAGTAGCCGCACTAGAATCAGCTCCATTTAAGAGGGGTTCTTCGAGTAGGTTAATCCTTTCACCTTCTCCTTGCTTCTGCAAAAATGAATAGCAGAGACACAACCCAACACTAACGGCCACTAAATCCAACACTAGATGGTGAACTGACACCAGTTCTTGCTTCTTGTATAGAGCCATATCTACCAAAAGACGGTAGCAGGAAACCATGAAATAGAAAACCCACCAGACTCTAAGTAAAATGGGAAACTTTTGAACCTGAGAATCTGTGAATAGACCACGCAGGTAGAAAGAGATGGCACCCCAAGAAAGGCCTGCAAATAGAAGATCTAAGAGATTCATCAGTACACTGAGATCCCAACCGTTTGCATGCAGGCGGAAGGAGCTTAACAGCAATAACACCCAATTGAAGGCAGACAAAGTCGTGCAACATAAAACGACCCAATCTTTGTACGTTAAAAACTTCTTTAACCTCTCATTCTTGACACCACCATTATTTTCACAAGCCGTGTCTTTCTTGCAAACCCAGGAACAAAGCATACTCAGCAACAAAAGCAAATTCAAGAAAATAGAGAACACTGGAACGTAGATATAGTCCAGGAGGAGAAAACCGATAGAATTGTCCATCGCGTAACTGAGTTGCATCAGGCAACGGATGCGAGAAATTTGTTCAAGTCTCTCAAGATGGACAATATATATTAGACAACTGAGTCAAATAATATATTATTTCAAAGACTAATTCGGTCAGTGGAGAATAGAATATAATACCTTGACGCCTCAACGCCCTCGCCATGAACAATTTATAATGCTTAATCTATACTTCGCAGCAATTCATATGTAAGTTTCTCTGAAAAACACAGTACTTCACCGGAAAAAACGTAGAAGACCAAGACCTCTGTTTTAATGGATATCTATCTGTACTTCATGATCCTATCTACTCCCCTTTACCCTTTTTCCACAACAAGTTTCAACAGAAGAAGGTGATACTAATATGTAATTTCTCTGAAAAACACAGTACTACTTCACCGAAACAAATGTAGAAGACCAAGACCTCTGTTTTTATGGATATATATATGTACTTCATGATCCTATCTAGATCCCCTTTACGCTTTTTTCACAAGAAGTTTCAACAGAAACAGGTGATACTTACAGAAGAAGAGGTTGGTTCTAAGTGATTGTAGCAAGCAATCCTGGATCCTAATTGGTCTTGTTGACATCTCCTAAAAAGCTGTAGTAAGCAAAACAAAACCCAAAGAAGATGATGAATATTCGTTTATTCCCAAAGAACACTTACATACTGTAACATATCTTAAGTCTCTGCTAATCAGAAACCAACCACAGGAAACTCCCCCACTAAACAGCGGTTAGAGTTTCCGAGTTTACATCAAATCCCATCTTAATCAGACAATCTTATAGAGACAAATGATCTGATTATGGAAACAGCATCCATTAGCCACCGCATATCATAGGTTCTGGACTTCGATAACAGGAGAAAGCCCAGAACTATGAGAAGCCATAAACAACAACAAAAACAAAGGCTTTTTTCATATTACATAATCCGACCACTCTGAATGCGAAGTCTGGTCCATGGTCAGACCAGGACTCTTGTCATGCTTTTTAGGATTATCTTTACCACCAAGCAATCTCGCCGGATTTCCCACAGCCGTGGTACGTGGAGGCACGTCCTTCAGCACCACCGACCCTGCGCCAATCTTGGCTCCCTCTCCAATCGTGATATTCCCCAAAATACAAGTCCCGGCTCCAATCAAGACGCCGTCGCCGATCTTCGGGTGCCTGTCTCCGCACTGTTTCCCCGTTCCTCCAAGCGTGACGTTGTGGAGAATGGAAACGTTGTTACCCACCACGGCCGTCTCGCCGATAACGATGGCTGTTGCGTGGTCGAGCAAAATCCCTGTTCCGATTTTAGCCCCTGGGTGAAAATCAACAGCAAAGGCCTCTGATACTCTGTTCTGAATCAACAACGCGAGAATTTTACGGTCCTGAGTCCAAAGCTCATGAGCTATTCGATGCGCTTGGCAAGCGAGGAAGCCCTTAAAATGTAGGAAACAATGAACGTAGCTTATACAAGCTGGGTCTCTTTCCTTGACAGCTAACAGATCCAGCTTCACCGATTCGACAATCCTAGGGTTTGCTTCGAGAACGCCGCAGAACAAATCGAAAAGGGTGTTGCTGGGAAGATTTGGATTACTGAGTTTAACAGATAAGGTATTAGCCAAAGCAGCTTCGAGAGATCGCTGAGAAACAATCGAAGCGTGATAATAGCCAGAAACAATAGGTTCTCGATCGATATCGGATTTAGCTTCTTCTCGAATCTTAGCCCAAACATCATCGATTTCAGCGTCTCGTTTGAGATCTTCCACCAAAGGGATGGTATGGAGAGTTTTAGTCTGGTTCCCATTGAATTGAGGTCGAGAAACTCGTTCCTGATATCCCGAACGGAAGTAATTCATGTAACGGAATCCCGATTCATCGTCGTGAGACCGATTGGAATCACGAGAAACTTGAGGTCTGCCGGTCCTGCACGTGTCGATACACGCAGCCATTGGAGGAGAAGAAGCTTCTTTGATAGAAGAGAACCTGGAAGAAACTAAAGAAGGGAGGAAAGAAGAAGAGTAGAGAGACACATGGTTGTGTGGAGAAGATGAACGGAGAATATATAGGGAGAATGAGAAGTGGCGGCGACTTGTGACCGGGAACATTGGAAATTTTCTCGGGAAAACTTTGTTTTTTTCTTTTAATATCGAACCAGACAAAAAAAACTGAAGGATGTTATTAAGTTTATATTTTATTTCTTTGTCTCCCTCAGATTTATTTCCTTTTTAAAATCAAAATCATTCGAGGCTTTGGCCGGAGTTTTTGTGTATATATAATTATGGTAAAAAAAGGAGAAAAAAATGTGACGTATGTAATGACACATTGACATGTCTTTGACTTTAGATCTTGTCTTGGAAATTCCCTAATTTTCAATCCAAAGTCAGCTGGATTTTAATCATCTCTAATCTACACATTAATTTTGATATAAACTTGTATTTTAAGACTGAGATATTATGCTATCAATGACTAAATAAGTTACATGTGTAAATATGATTATGGTTAAAGGAATTATTTGGTAACCAAATGAATTAAATAATTGAAAAATTTTTAATTCATAAATATGAAAATGTAAAAGAATATTGTGGAGAAGATTATGAGTAATTTTTAGAATTTATTAAGAGTTTCTATGTTTATAAACAAAATTAAATATAATTACAATAATGAATCAATTGTTTTTTTTGTCACTTTTGAATTACTCTTATAGTAATTATGAGATTATTTGTCATATATGGATGAATCAATAGTTAATTATATCAACACCAGTCATTTATCTCTATTTTAATGAATGATCGAAATTTACGGAATAATATGATATATATATATATTTATTTGTTCAATCATAAAAATATAACATAAGAACAACACACAATACTTAAAGAAAGTGAAGGTTACAGAAAATGAAAAAAAAAGAGAAACATCAATCTTCTAACTAATGAACGAAGACATTTTCATCATTCTATAACTATTAAAACAAAAATTCACAACAATATCGAACGGAAATAATATGTACGTAATTAATTATGAAACTAATAAGCTTAAGTTTCGTGTATCGCCTGTGTATGTATACGAGCGATAATTACCTAGGGAGATTATGTTCATAACATGCAAGGCAAGTTAGATGATGTGAAAATAAAATCTGAACTTGATGTGTATTTTTTTAACTGTATGGCTATGCAAGTTACATAAGAAAATTTTGCCATATAGGAAACACATTGGTTGTAATAAATAAAAAACACTAAAAAATCAGTAAAGAGCACATCGAATCAAATCAAATCAATGGGGACCCCTCCAATTATTTTTGGACAATTATGAGTCTCAAAAACACTTATGCTAAAAACCAAAAAGAGAGAAAAAAAAGAATGAAACTTATGTTTGTTTGTGCTCTTATTTTGTTCACTTTCAATTTCAGCCATTGAAAAGACTGTCTCTTCAAGTGTTCGACCAAATACGACCTTGTTCACTTGAATTGATTCTTCTAACATAACAGTTTATTTCTCGATTGGAATTTGTTCTAGAAAACCCTTCGTCACTTGAATAAACTGTCTCGTATATAGAATCTAGTACTACTAAATGTTGAATAATATCAGTGCTATTATCTGATGTATTCGGTCCAAATCGACTAGATTTTGATATGCTAATTATAAAACAAAAAACATAATAGTTTTAGCCAAAAATATAAAACGACCACAAATGTCACTACTTTGCTAACTATTCATTAATACTTTCTGGATATTCTAATACAATATATATCTCGTAAATATAAATTATTGAAGCAGATATTTTAGTATGATTTCATTTGAAAAGTACTACACTTTTTATTCTATTTTTTTAAAATAAATAAATAAACCGAAATTAATTATAAAATACAAAAAATGGACGGTCATCTTTGGTATATTGTGGGAATATGCCTTAAACTTTTAGCGAGTATTATAAGCAAAATCCATAAATGTCTTTGTCTCCTCCACTTAATTAATTTCAATTTTGACGACTATTCTTTTCTTTTTTTTTCAAGAGATGAGTGATGACAATGAAATGAATCACGTACTCTACCAAAACCATTACAAAAATTAATTTATGGTTAAAATAATCATATAGATTACTAATGAGATTTGAATATTTATGCATAATGCCAAATTATGCAGATTATTAAAAGAAAACCCATTAAGTTTGTGGATAAACCCTGTACGCTAATACTAACAATGAAGTTGCTTTCAAGATTCCAACTTCTCCAATTAAAAAAAACTCAATTATTCTATTCATATTTATATTGAAATAAAGATTCCAGTTGAATACAAAAGCCAACGAAGGGGAATGCATAACACAATTAGTAAAACATAAACAAATTCCTCTGAACTTGCTTAATTCAGGATATGTTCGCTAATCAACAACCACGCATGGCTAAAGATTCCAACTTTGCAAAGAACCAGATAACACACTTACATTTCCATTACAGAGAGCTTACCAGTTCTAAGCTATGTGGTTGGTCTGAAACAGTCTATTCACTCAATGCAAAATACGCATCACCTCTGAGGAAGAAAAACTTTGGTTAAGAACAAGCATCAGGTCAAAGAGGAAGATTGTAATTTTATGAAGATTATGTTTCAGTTGAAGCCTATGTGCAGAATTTGAAAAATGAGGATTAAGAAAGGAAGCAGTTTCAGTAACTAGATAATCTACATTCAGAATACAAGAAGAGGAAAGAGATTACTTTTTGTTACCATTATAGTTTGTTCTTCAGAGCTTGACCTCGACATCAACACCAGCAGGAAGATCAAGTTGCATCAGAGAATCTATGGTCTGAGCAGTTGGATAGAGAATATCTATCATCCGCTGGTGTGTCCGAATCTCGAAATGGAACCTAGCATCTTTGTGAACGTGAGGAGACTTGAGAACACAGTAGATACGCTTCTTGGTTGGTAATGGAACAGGACCCATAGTCTTTGCGTTGGTATTTCTTGCAGCGTCTAGTATCTGTTTGCATGAGTCCTCAATAAGTGGCACCCAGTATGATCTAAGCTTGATCCTAATCTTTTGCTTTGGTGCCATCTGCTAACAAAAAAAACCAAAAACAAAATTAAATTAACCAAAACAATGAATCTACTCAAAACTTTGGTGTAACAAATCCATATTCGAAAACAAGTAAGAATGCGCAAGAACGTTCCCATCTAAAGATGATTAAGTTTTCGATTCCATACTTGTATTGATAGTGGTAAGAGGATTTATCTACTCGAATACATTTCTTACTTATCAATTCAACGGGATAAGTGGTACACATGAGACTTTCTAGCGCTGTGAAAACGTAGCAAATCAGAAAATCTATTGATTTGACGAAGATGCAAAAATATTTGGTGAGATATACGTATCAGTATCTATCTAAGCAAGCTATAGTGGCAATGGAAATACCTTATCCGCGTCTACACTGATTGAGGAAGAGCTCGGAACCTGAATCACACAGACATGTGAAAGGAGTATGTAAGAGAATTCCCACAAGAACATACACTATAACTGTATTAGATGTTAATGATTCTGCAAATAAGGTGTTTCCTAAATTCTGGATTTTCTCTGCAAACACTCGAAAATGACATAGAGCGAAGGAGAAATTGTACCTCATCGATAGTTTCTGATACTGATTCTAGGGTTTCTGGAGCCGCGAATACTTTCGTAGACGAGACAATGGGGTTATTAAGGAGGCAGGAAGTGAGGCCGCCATGAGTAGAAGATGGAAGCAATGAAGGTAGAGAGACTTTCAGCCTTGTAGAAGAACCGGAAGAGGATGGAATGATGACGGAGGGTAACAGAAACGAAGATACAGTAGAAACCGCCATGGAATTTCTCTCTCAGACCATCTCCAATGTATTTCTCTATTTTTTCCTTTAA
>OVAU01000850.1:0-17436 GCA_900406315.1 Biscutella laevigata subsp. laevigata
TTTGATCAGTTCATAACTTATTGAACCAACTGGTTCTTTCAAAAACTACTCATAAAACAATATTGTATGTTGGTATGTAATGCACCAGATAAGGCGATTAATAATGTTCTTTTTATTGTCTTTCGATAGTTCAAATCTGGGCTTTATCAAATGTCCCAACTAGTGATGGACATATTTCCTCGACCATTAATATTTTATACTATGAACTATTTATTTTGAAGAATTCCTAAAGAATATCGAAAAAAAATACTTGCACATAATTAAAATGGACATTTGATATATATGGAAAATAAGGAATGAAATTATTTTTCAGAATAAAATAACGAACTTAATGTTGCTGAATTAACACTTCTACAGGCGAACATCATAATTGGAATGAATACCAAGACAAACCATTGTAATAGACCAAATAGTCTGGATGATATATGTTGATGGATCATGTAAAGCAGAGGAGGGATAGTCAGGACTAAAATGGACGTGTAATGCTCGAGATAATTCTACCATTCTGATGGAACAAACAACACACTAACAATGTTTGACATCCATGCCTTCAGAATTAGAAAACTCACTTCCTAACTTCCTAACATGACAGTATCAAGATTCAATAAATAGCCAACATTCACCCTGCAATTGAAGGAACTTCTCAAGCTAAAAGATAAATTCATCTCCTTTTCTTATACTCATATCTTTATGACTTAAAATTATAAAACCGATACTATATAGGTAAAGTGTACTCCTCCGTCTTAGGTCCTAACTTATAAATTGACCCAAAAAAAATTGCTCATATAATAGTGACTAAACATTATTTGTATGTTGACAAAAAAAAATTAATTTGTATCGGCAAAAATGACCAAAAGAACGGAGCGAAAGAGCATTATTGTATAACATGATTTCGCCTTTCAGTTTTTGCTTCGATCGGTTTATTTTTTTTTTACATAGAAGCAAGAAGTCCCCTCATTTCAGTTACCCCAGGAACATTTTCACTAGGGTAAACTTTAGCTACAAGCTGCACGAAGCTCTCATACTTGTCCAGAAATTCCTTCTGTTTCCAATTCATACACCCAAACATTAGTAATTTACTTAACAACTTTTTCCAATTTTTTATTCAGTTTTTAAATTGTGTACCTTGCATTTATCCCACAACGATGGTAACAACTCCTCCGATGCTAGATTCTTCTGCAACTTTTTATACATTGCTGCAATCGATTTGTCCACCTGAACCAAAACAAAACAAACTTAATAAGAGCCATGTGTTTAGAAAGTCTTTAATTGCTCCAAGGAACATATCTGTTTACCCCTGACAAGATCGATTTTAATGTCTTTCGGAGTTCTGATTTCGACAAACCGAGCTGGAATGGTATCTGAAATATACAGAGTATGTAAGATGTATCAGGATCTTTCCTTTACAGGAATATACCATCACATAGTTAAACATGACATAGTTTAAATATTGATGGAGAAAACTAGTTGACGTATTTAACTAACCTCTTCAGGGGTGATAGTATACATAAAATCCTCAATCTTTTTAGCAAATTGGAAAAGTCTTTCGAATTGCTGCAGGGAAGAAAACACATCAAAGCAAAACATAAATATCGAAGCAAGTTATGCCTACTATCTTACAAATAGGAAGCACCACTTACATAGTATATTATCAGGCTTATGTGGCGGGTACAAGCTTGTTCATATGCCTCACTTGCTTGGTGATAAAACTTGGCTAACGTGGGTACAACATTAGCCAGGTCATACAAGCTGCACAAGTTTAAGGATATATGAGAAGCTAAGAAGAAGAAGACAAAGAAGAAGAGAGATCAAAATAGAGAAAAAAGGGACCTTACCTGTTCTGAAAAGCAGCATAATTTTCTAAAAGGAGAATATCTGCATATTTAGGATCTTGCTGGGCAATTTTCTCGAGGGTGACGAACATTATGCTTACCTATAAAACACCACTAATCAGTCTTTGTCCACCAACGCAAGAGAGAGAAAAAGCAAATTGGCGATAATAATTGCAGAAACAATATTTGAGGTCTACTTCAGTTATGTTTTGTTCGTTCTTTAGGTCGAGAATGAACTAATAGTGGAACGTATGCTTTGTATTTTTAACTAATATCAGAAGCAATCTGAGGTTGGCTGTGATTGTTTGACGTGCCAAACATTCTTCGATTGCATGGTTCGTATGATTTTACTGGATGAATGTTGTAAAGAAATAGAAATAGTAGTACTCACAAATTTTGTGTACGCCTGATCAACCAAATCCCTAGATTGGCCTTGTATGTACTGTTCCATACGAGTAGCAAGTGATGCAAATCTAAGAAGATGAGCTAATAATGTTAGGACAGCCTCAAGTAATACTAGAACCGATAACCTGAAGTCAATCTCACAAGCAATTCGGAAGAAATGGTTCAGAGCCACGATTCAATCCATATTCTTTAGAAGGTGGAACTATCCAGTTTGGAAAGAAATAAGCATTTATATTGCATTAAGATGAATTAAACAATTCGGACTTCCTAATTACCTTGGAATATAAGGCAAGACGCCCATCTGCCGTACATTACGTTCATTTCTTTCAATCTGGTGACAAGCTTCATCCACAAACTGCAGTTAAAAGTCCACTTAGAATAACTAACACGAAGGGTATTCCAGGAATAAAAGCCAAACATAATCAACATACATGGCTGAATTGCATAGCAACTCTCGACTCCAGATCTCCAAGCAAAAGACGAACAAACCCTGCAGCATCAGCTTTCTGACCAGATAGATAACGTTCTGTTATACCATGCATTGATATGCACCGTAAGGGATCTATTTTATATGCCCAGTCAACAACAGCGTAGAAATCCTCCTGCAGTGACAAGAACACCAATATCTCTTTTAATAAGAAATATGAACTGCTAAACCATATATTTTAGTTTAGAAAATTAACAATCGAGCTTTCATCTGACATCGAAAACTTTATTTTGAGGAACATCTTACCTGAATACCATCAAGTAAATCTTGAAGAGATTCGTTCAGTGTCGTCAGGTCTGGGGAGTTGTTACCTGCAAAATTATACAATTTTTTTGCTTTCAGAACCGTGAGACCTACAGTTTGAGGATGTACTGTAACAACTTTCTAATGGCAGAGAGTGTGACATTCATTACCAGTTTTCTTGTCGGTCTCATCAATGTCCAGGATCCCCAAATCATCCTCATCATCATTGTTGGACTTCTTATCATGGCCAGAACCTCCAGGTGGTGCAAGAGCTGGTACCTCAAAGCACATGAAGTGCGCAAAAAAGGAACTCTGTAAAACGAAGCAGAAACAAAAAATCATAGGGTTTTGAATTCGCAGTTGCATCTAGAGGCTAGTACATATACCAGTTTGCATCTAAAGGCTAGTACATATACCAGTTTGCATATAAAGGCTAAACAGAAAATCATAGGGTTTTCAATTACCTCATCCACAAGAAGCGGAATAAATATCGTTAGCATTTTGGCATAAGCATCCGACACCGCAGAGGTGTCAGTGTTTGCATTCTGAGTAGAACCTGTAGATCCTTCTAGCCAGACAGTAGGATTTCGTGATACTTTAGTGCTTGCACGAAGCTCATTGGCAAATTCACGAGCCTAAATATTTTGAAGAAACAATTTTTTTTGTAACAAGAACTGATATTTAATGCTCTAATGGGAAAAGAAAGAAAAATAAAATGCTTGATATAGATCCAAGTTTGATATTCAATAGATTTAGCCGCCATAGTCAATCCAGAGTTCCAATAAATCAGCAGTTGAATTGATAATGAAAGGAATATTTGCTTCTCACCTCCCGGCGTAGGAGCAAGTTCAGGGAGCTGCAGTATGCTTTTCTCAACGGTTCCAAGCAATTCATATCAAGAGCCTGCATAGAGGAAGGAGAGAAGTTATTATCAATGTAGAGCAATGGGCTTTTAAAATGTCACATATTCATTTATTAGTTTTACCTTTAAATGTTGCAAAAGGCGAGCATATGTTCTGCATTTATACCGCAAATCTGCATGGTCAGGCCTCTTCAGCTGCCCCCTCTGTTCATAAGATACATAGATAAGTATTTAGAATTATGATTATTCATATTGAAAGATAGAATTTTATAGAAGTAGTACCTGGGAAAAGTAGCTTTTGTCGCTGACCATGAAATCTACCAAACTAGCAAAGTAGTTTCTCAAGAACTCAGAAGCCCTTCTCACAAAAGTAGCTTTTAATATTTTTAGTTCTGCTCGTTTCTCCTTCACCTGAAGAAATACAACAAGGATAGCTAAATTTAGGTAATGGTACAAAAACTTGACATTATTATGAACAATTCATTTAATTGTATCTGGCCATGACATGTTATTAAAGTTAAAATAAACGAGCAAATAAGAAAGATCCAAGTGAATAGGCATACAGCTCGCATATTAGCATATATCGGATTTATGTTGGGCACTTCTAGACCCATTGAACCTTTAGCTAACCACTCGCAAGCCTCGATATTTTGGAGCATGTCTGCCTCATCAAATGAGCCTCCTGTTAGGGATGCTGCATACTGCAATCAACAAACACTTCTGTAAGTGGACTAAGTAGACAGATAAGAAGCAAGCACAGTTACAATAAACTGAAACAAACCTCAGGAGGCACATGCAGTCTTTCAATAACTTTATCAAGCTCCTCAATTAGAGCTTTATTGTTTACAGACTGCATCTCTAACTTGTTGTTCCGAATTTCTATCTGGATACCACAGAAGAAAGGGAGAATATGTGTTAACATATGAAGCTAATGATTACTTCAACAACACAGAAAATACTATAAACTTCTTTCTTTCCTACTCTCACTGATTAGCAGTAATATAAAAGCCATTACCGATCACAAAATAATAAAATCAACGCACATCTATGAGGTGATTATTTTTAACAATATACAACTAATTTCTTAATGGGCAGCATTATACTATCTGCATACTAAAAAATGATTAGGAATAGAGATTTATAGTGCATCCTACCGATTCAATGTCTTCCCTCATGTGTCTAAGTTTAATGTTGAATATTCCTAACCATTCATCCATGTCATCAACGATATTTGTTGCTGCGTCTAGTCCATGCAAAACCTGAAAAATATGAAGATGACCATATAACAAGAAATTCAAAACTGTGATCTTCCCAAAAACTGTCCAAAATACCAAGATAGTCCAAACACCTAAGAAGGATAGTTAAAAATAATGAATTACCTCGTCTACTAGTGGTTCGCTTTCCAAAATTGCATGAACATTTGCCGCTTCGAGAGCTTGGAGCTCTCGCTTCAGCCTTTCAGAAAATGCCTCAGCTTCACCAATGCCCATGACATAACTGTATATGTCAGTTACATTAGTCGCACGAACAATATGACAACACTAAGTGGAAAAGATAGCTGCAGTTCCATTAAATTTTATCTGAGCAAACAGAGATGCCAATACTATACACTAAATACGATAAGAAAACAATTGCAAGGAAGTGGTCCTATAATTACAAAGCATGCTGGATATATGTGCAATACTAGGTTAGTTAGAGAAATGTAGAAAGAGAAATGGTCTTATGTAAGACATATACTAATTTATAGGGTAAAAAAAGTAGATGCGTGAACAAAGAAGATTTAACCGAAATGATGAATGGAACAGAACAGAATAAGACGTACGTTCCCAAGAGAGCCTCCATATCCTCTTCCTCGGCCTGAGAAACTAGTTCTTTCTCAACAGTAACTTTCAAGTCAGTTGCTGTTACAACTTCAACAACAGGCCCTTCTTCTGTACTTTTCTGAGTAGTAGTGACTGCTGGAGTGTTATCCTAGAAAAAATATGAAAAACAAGAAAGACAACACATAAAACTAGTATCTAAAAAGAACTCATAAGGGGGGAGGGGGGGAATGAGAATCACAAGTACATACAAATAATGTCTTTAGATATAAGAGACTTAAATTTGAAGACAAAATAAGTTATAATCCGCACCTTAGCCCAAATAGCCATCTCAACGATATCTATACCAACAACTTTAGGAAGCTTGCCTAATACGTCTTTGCAGATGTTCAATATGCAAACTAAAATACGGTTCCTGTACATCATCAAAGATTTCAGCGTACATCATCCATCCTTCACATCTTGCAGGAATTAATATGTATGTTCCTAACTAGATTACCTGTCATCAGTGTTGCGCATGGTCCACTGAGGAGGAGCCACACTTTGACTCCTTAGATTATCAAACCCCTAAAAGACTTCGCATCAGCAAAAGCAGAGTGAAACTGGAAAGTATTGAACAGTATTTTACAATTATACACACAGTTTACGTTTCATCTCTTACACTACTTGCTATGAATTATTGGAGTAAGCATGCATTTCAACTTGAAATCTTACATATTGAACACTTAAATAATATCGTCGTGTCTTACCAGGGTAAAAGTGCACCCACTTGGGTCATTAGTTATGACTTCCACCTTTGAAAGATGTTTGAGTTTATACATTTTAGCAGGCTGAATAAAAAAAAAATCTTTTAAAACATATCAGTCAATGAACTACAAGGAATCTGCTACCATGACATGCGTATATTTGATTATTGTCAATCTTTTCTTAACAATCAAAATGCGTCTTCGAAAATGTGCCTCTTTGGATTAATAGGATTAAGATTACCTCAAGAACTCCTCCATTTGAATACTTCATGACTCGAAGAAATGCTTTCTTCCGTTGCCCCTTTGATTTGACTATAATAGTAAACAGGATAAAAGGAAGTATACTCAGTCCATTACAACTCTTTAAGAACCAATTAACGAGAAAGCTACAAACATGAACCTGAGGCAATATGTTTCCCACTTGAATTAGAGATTTTCTTGACATAAAGTAGTTTCTCCCAATACACTGGATTGTTTCACCTAACAGACTAGACACTACCAAAATCTTATTCACATAAAACTCTTTTTCGAGTTCTCGCTATTCTTGGAAGGGCAACAAAGAGTGGAATATAATGGATTTTGGTATTCAATTTCAACAGATTTCCTTCCATGCTCGGCCTCACGCCAATCTTTACAACAAATCAATTATTTTCCAATGCTTATCTTAATCATGTCAATCAAATTATTACCAACGAAAACAAAACTTCCCGGCTCTAATGGATGATTAAAACAGTAGCAGAAACATAATTTCTGATCTAATGCAACATAAACGTAATACTTAAACTAGCCGAAAAACGCGAAGATCGAGCAATTGAAGGCATGATTCAAGAAATGCAGTGAAAGAGATGGATATATTACTGGAAAGAGCGAGAACCCTAGGTTTAGCCATTTGACGTCCCAATTTTCCAGACTTTCCCCAGACACCATGACTCTTGGCGACGCGTATCGACATGACGATCTGTTGTTTGGTTCCTTCGATCGCTGCTTCGCAAGCTCGCTTGAGCTCCTTATCGTCGGCGCTTGATTTCGCCATTATTTTTTAGCGTTTTCTTCTCTCTTCTCCTTCTTTAATCGGATATGGCCGGTGATGATGACCGGGAAATGAAAAGCCAAAAAGAGAAAATTAGATTTACGATTAAGAATAGTTGTGAATCTCTTTTTTCCACGCTGCACGCAAGTTTCTATAAAAATAAATTATTATTACCTGTAAATATATCCGTTCCAACGCAATATATATACAAAAAATATTATTTGGTTTTCAATATGATCACAAAACAGAAAATTATTCTTTTACTTAAACTTTTTTTTTTCTATATTTATAAAACTTTATAGATTAATTTGATTAAATTAATTTCCTTAAAGAGTGCTTTCCTACTTATTGTCATCTTATATATAATCAACTTAAATAATATACAAATACTAACATAAAATTTCTACAAAAGTAAATTATCATTTTAACTAAATTTGAGAGAATTCAAGTTCTCTATATTGTAAAAGAAAAAAAATGGTCAACTAAAAGAGGAGATCATCAACGAAAAAAGCCAAAACTTCACTGCATGAGAGCCAACTGACCTGTGGTTGGATGTTCTACTTGTCTGAGCTTTATCTCACTTTGTTCTTTCTACTTGAACAGTGTAATAATAACCACGTCTTGTTGGGATAAACATACAGTCCTCTTTTAAGCCAGGTCTTCTAAAATCGACTCTCAGTCAAATTCTACTAATGCATCACAAGAATAACAACAGGCTTGCTATAACACCGGAGATCTCTAATCGCAGCCTGATGCAACACTACAAAACGAATTGAATTTTCACGAAATTGACGAGTAAAAGCATAAATATTATCAGAGCATAAATCTCTAATCAATCTATTATCAGAGTAAAAATCAAGAATCCTTATTATCCGGAGTTCTCGTCATCTTATCTCAATCAAACCACATTCTCTCTCTCTAACAGTGAAGAAGAATTCACTAACACAAGACATCGATTGAGATTATATTAATACTTCTATAACTTTGATAAGAATCAATTGATACACGATCTCAGAACAAGCAAACTAACACAACAAATCTCAGAACATAAAACCAGAGATCAAATCAAGAGGAATAACATAGACGATCGAACAAAACTAACAGAGACTTTTAAAGAGGCACTCGACGACAGATATTTAGAAGTATAAACCAATCTTACAGATTAAAAAAGCGAAGAAGGAAAGGCAGTTACCGTGAAAATGAGAAGAGATACCGCCGTACACGAAGATGCTGAGTGAAAGCCGATGTTCGCGAAATATTGTTTCAGTCGAATCGAGAAGAGGATGACGGAGCGATTATGTTACAGACAAAACGGGAATGAGAAAGCGATGGCGGAGTATAAACTGAACACGGAGAAGTGAAGCCTAACACGAAATGTACAAATTAGGCGGAAGAAAATTCAGAGACGGGAGACCTTCTCTTTTTGTTTGTTCATGACAAAGTCTCAATACCCAGAATTTCTCCCAGAACTTGCCGAAAGCAATATACACACACAACCACATCCAAATCTAAAACTATTCGACATGAACAGATATGAATATCCAAACAATAGAGAACATAATCGATAAGATACCTGATGCGGGACTGTAAACACGCATATGAAGTCGCAAGGGTGAATGAAATCGAAGATTGATTGTCGGTAAAATAAAATCGCATCTACCCCGCACGATGAGATCGAAGACACCTCGACTCAGATTGATGAGAGAGACTTCAAACATCGAAATCTATGGAGAGAACGAAAGGTTTTGATAAGAAATAAGACCATGTCCAACAGGATAAATTAGAGAGTATCTCGGGCTTAAAATAATTAAAACAAGAATTGTATCCGCATTATATTTTGGAGTTATTTTTTTGAATTATAATATTACGATATTTTAATAGTATAGTGAACTATATTTTATAATTATTTTAATTTCGTTTTTAAATAAAATTATATTTAAAATTAGTTTTTAATATTTTTAAAAATAAGATATTTAAAAAAACGAAATTAAATATATATAACTCTATTTTTTATCATTTAAATCTCAATATTTAAATTATTATAACCTAATTGTTTGATTACATATATTTCCAATTTTACTCTTAATAAAAATTACACGTATTTCCAGTTTTACCCTAAATGAATATTTTTAATTTATTATTTATTTCAATGGCATATCATGTAATATTTTACTGATTTAAAGGTTATATTCTTTAAAGTGATTCTGAAATAATACTATAGAGATATGGGCTAGAGCAAAAAAAATTGGTAAAGTCGATTCTTAATATGGATAGTTGGGATCGACTTAAGAACCACCACGCGTCACGTGCGTATTGGGCTCGTCATTTTTACGCACGAGAAAAGCCAAATCTTCCCCGACAAAGGCTATGGAGAGGAGAAACGGCGAATCGGCTTCCATAAACTCTTCGGCGTGGATTGTTTCTTTAATCAATTGAGTTTATGCTTTCTCTTTCACAAATCGAGCTTCAAATCTCCATGGATTTCAGATTCTTCAGCTTGATTCGAACTCCATCTTCATCGTTAATGCTAGAACTCTGTTTTCTTTCTTTTACGACGAAGCTATTTGCTTCAATTGTAGAAAACTCTTGTCATCGTCGATGTCGCCGCGATGCATTCCCCTTCCCAGGTTTTCATGCTCACTACTTTAATCTCTGTAAATGTAGCTTTAAAATTGATAATTTGAAGCTTAGATTTACTCTTAGAGCTTCATAGCAACATCTATTTTTGGGTATATAAACAATACCTAGACAATTATAACAAAAAAAGCAATGATTGTGGGAACTCTTGAGCTGAGATTTCTATTGTTTTCGTGGAAGAATTGTTCTACCAAAATGCAATGGTTAATTTGTATCCATAGAGGAACTGAAAAACTACACCCAAGTAAATTAGATTGTCCTACTTAGGATTATGGTCTAGTTAAAAGATTATATACATCGAAGCCTCATGCTTGTTCTGATTATCTTTTGATCTCAGCTTATTGTTTGGTTCGTAATTCCAGTCGCCACAAACGGGACCGCTAATCATGCCAATAACACTCTCGCCCTAATCGTTGTCGTTCAATACATTTCAAGATCATTCATCATATTCCCACTCTACAAAAGGATTATCAAAACAACCGGGTTTATCGCCAAGACTGCTTGGGCAAGAGCTGCTTACAACCTTCTCCTTTGAAGGTGTATCAACAAGGATGGACCGAGGACTAAGGCGAGAATATAGGAACGTATCATGATCGTATCATGATTCGTACTTATCCAAAAGAAAAATAAAGAAAACTTATCAAAGAAGATTTCCAATCATATAAGGACAAGGAAAATAGATATCAGTATAAAAAGAGTTCAAGGAACAGAGAATAGGTGATCGATTGAATAGAGCACAAGCCCTCTTAGAGAGATCGAGTAGTCAGTGCAATACAAGGTTCGAAAGAGTTAGAACAAGGATTGATCAATTAGTGGTTCTAAGGTTAGAACGCGTTCTGTGGTAAGGTTCGTGTCATACACGAACGAGTCACAAGTTTGTTGTGTGTGGTTGATAAACATAGATATTGTGTGGTGTGGTTTTTCAATTGGTATCAGAGTAGGAAACTGAAACACAAACAGGTGTGATCAGGCGGGACCATGGGAACTTCAAATAATTTAGGGTTTACAAAACAGTTAGTACTGGATCCAAATAACTATGGCTTTTGGAAAGTTAGGATGCGGACTACAATTAGAAGCATAGATGAGGATGCGGGGGCAGCTGTAGCAAACAGATGGAAAGAGCCAACTATTGAAACTAACGACGTCTTCATACCTAAACATAATGCTGGCTGGACAGACGATGAGAAGAAAAAGTCGAAATATAACTCAAAAGCTCTTGATGCGATCTTCAATGCAGTAGAGAGCAGCCAGTTTCAGTTGATACAAGGTTGTGATTCAGCCAAAGAAGCATGAGACATTCTGCAGACTACATTCGAGGGGACAAATAGTGTGAAACGCTCACGGTTGGACCTCCTAGCGTCAAAATTCGAGATGCTGAGAATGGAAGAACATGAATCAATAGCGGATTTCAGTGCACAACTTAGCTCACTCGCTATTGAAGCACAAGTATTGGGCAAGAAATACAAAGAGAAAAAGTTAGTGAAGAAACTGTTAAGGTGCTTACCACCAAGATTTGCAGCTTACAAAGCAGCCATGTCAGTTGCATCAGATACGAACACCATGAAATTTGATGAAGTTGTAGGGATGTTACAGTCACATGAGATGGAATTAGGACCTCCAAAGAAGGTTAAAGGAATTGCGATATGTGCATAAGACAACCCTAAACAACAGAATGAAGATATTGAAGAAGAAGATGATGTTGTAGCACTGATGTCAAACGGTTTGATCGAGTGCTGAAACAATTTGAGAAAGGTCGGAAGACATACGGGAATTTCTGAAACATACCAGACCGTGACAAAAGCAAGAAAGGAGGCATTCAATGCTTTGAATGTAAAGGGTACGAACACATGAAGAGGGACTGTGCTACGATAAAAACTCGTGAGACTCAATGTTTTGATTGCAAAGGATACAAACACTATCAAAGTGTGTGTACTTCAAATACCAAAACAAAGAGCGAAAGGTCCATGCTAGGTATAGAAGAAGAAGAGTCAGGCGAAGATAGTGAAGAAGAAGAAGGAGGCATCAGCAACTTTGTCGCTTTCATGGGAATAGATAGAGAAGAAGAGTATGAATCAGAAACGAAACACAATACGGATGTACTCGATGAATACAAATCAGTGTGTGATGAAGTAATTAAATTAACAAAAGAAAAACGAGACCTGCAAAAAGAGATACTGAAGCTGCAACAGAACTTANCATCAGCAACTTTGTCGCTTTCATGGGAATAGATAGAGAAGAAGAGTATGAATCAGAAACGAAACACAATACGGATGTACTCGATGAATACAAATCAGTGTGTGATGAAGTAATTAAATTAACAAAAGAAAAACGAGACCTGCAAAAAGAGATACTGAAGCTGCAACAGAACTTAACAGAAAGGGTGAATGAGGTGCAAGTACTAAAAGGCGAAGTTGAAAAATTGGAAACTGAAGTAAGCATATTGTTAAAACAGGGAAACAATCGTGAAAGAGTAGATGCACTGATGAAAGAATTAGAAGACACCTGTGTTAACACTCAGACAGGAACTCCAGAACGTAGTACGAATATTAATTCAGAGTCAAGGAAGGCCAAGCTCAGAGAGACAAATCAGAGAATTATGACTAACATCATGAAAGGAAAAGAAAGTTTTCGAGTAGGAGGAGAGCTGGTATTAGCTGAAAACTACAAACGCATGAGTCAACACACAAACTCAAGAAGAAAGGGGGGTTACTCTTACTTACGAAAATTGCAGTGCTACTACTATTGAAGGACTGGGCATGTACGAAAAAACTGCTATAACTTCTGAAGACGAATTATAATTCTGTTATAACAACAGAAGCTCTATCGGGATGATCTGAATCATAGGTGTGCCTGGGTATTGAAGAAAGATTTGTATGCTAAAAACGAGGAGTGCTACATGGCAAGAGACAGTTTTAAAACTATGAAAGGAGACTGGTACTTTGACAGTGGATGTTCTCGTCATATGACCGGTAATGCCGAAAACTTGACAGAGATGGAACAAATAAACGGAGTTACACCTTTGGTGACGGAGGAAAAGGACATATAAAAGGAAGAGGAGTCACAACAGACCCAGGAATGCCTAAACTGAAAAATGTATTCTGGGTAGAAGGACTGAAAACCAATCTGATCAGCATAAGTCAACTGCGTGATGAAGGAATAAACGTATAGTTTAATCAATATGAGTTTCAAGCGAGTGACACTAAGGGAAACGTCATGCTAAAGGGAAAACGAGGAATAAACAATTGTTACAAATGGAGCAACGAAGAGAGCTGTCTCAGTGCTCAGAGTGAGTTGAATGTGTGGCACTAGAAGATGGGACACACCAACGTACGCAACATGGTACATCTAGTAAAGCAGAATATAATTCGAGGAGTACCCAAAATTAGTAATGAGGAAAGCTTGGTGTGCAGGGCATGCTCAGAGGGGAAAAAAGTACGGGTACATCATAAGAGAATCAGTGAAATCCAAGCCATGACTCCATTATAATTGATTCATATAGACTTAATGGGGCCTATGCAGGTGGAAAGCATAGGAGGCAAACGGTATGTGTTTGTTCTGGTGGATGACTTTTCTCGTTACTCATGGGTTAGGTTTCTCAGGGAGAAATCAGACACAGTGGAAAGTTTTAAGATTTTGGCACTACAACTTATGAATGAAAAAGGAAAGATAAAGAAGATCAGAAGTGATCATGGTGGAGAATTTCAGAATGATTCAATGAAGCTCTTCTGTGAGACCCAGGGGATAGTCCATCAGTTCTCTGCACCTAGAACACCACAGCAGAATGAAGTTGTGGAACGGAAGAATATGACACTACAAGAGATGGCACGAACGATGATTCATGCAAATGGAGTACCAATAAAATTTTGGGTCGAAGCAGTAAATACAACATGTCATATAATAAATCGAGTGTATATCCGAAAAGTAACGACTAAGACAGCTTATGAACTCTGGAAAGGAAAAACGCCAAATATTCAGCACTTTCATATATTTGGGTGTGTGTGCTATATCTTGAATGACAAAAACCATCTTGGAAAATTTGATGCAAAAAGTGATGAGGGGATGTTTCTTGGGTATTCAAGTAACAGTTCAGCCTTCAGAGTATACAACATCAGAACAATGACGATTGTGGAATCGGTGAATGTAGTGTTCGATGATCTGTCATCACATCGTCAACAACAATCTACCGTAGGAAGTGAAGAGGATGGATCTACAACTGAACTTGAAAAGCTTAGTAGCACAGAAAAAGATACTGACGAACAACCCATCAAAATTCATAGAGATCATCCTATTGACAAAGTCATTGGTGAAGTACGAGATGGGAGAAGGACTCAAAGAGTGGAGATAAACTTCAGGGAAATGGTCAGATTTGCATGCTTTGTATCAGAAATTGAACTGATTATATCAAGGCAATTGAAGATGAGTTTTGGGTGATTGCGATGCAAGAAGAACTGGAACAATTCGTAAGACATGATGTATGGGTGTTAGTCCCAAGACCTGAAGACACAAATATTGTCGGTACTAAATGGATTTTCAAAAACAAATGTGGTGATACTGGGACGATAGTTCGCAACAAAGCACGATTGGTAGCACAAGGTTATTCACAGATCGAATGAGAGGATTTTGATGAGACGTTTGCACCTATAGCTAGACTAGAAGCAATAAGACTTCTGCTGAGTGTTGCATGCTGGCTGAATATCAAATTGTATCAAAAGGATGTCAAAAGTGCGTTCTTGAACGGTATTTTGAAAGAAGAAATATATGTAGAACAACCTAAAAGGTTTGAAGAACCGGGCAAGGAGGATTATGTGTACAAACTCAAGAGGACTCTGTATGGTCTTAAACAAGCTCCAAGAGCTTGGTACGAAAGACTGACTACCTTCTTATTGGAACAGGGATATCAACGAGGGAGTATTGATAAAACGCTCTTTACATTGCACAATCATGGAAATATCATGGTGGTACAAATTTACGTAGATGATATCATTTTCGGAAATCAGGACGAAACATTGGTACAACGGTTTGTGCAACAGATGACTCAGGAGTTCGAAATGAGTATGGTTGGAGAGCTGAAGTATTTCCTAGGATTTCAAATAAACCAAACAGAGAAAGGTATTTTTGTGTCTCAGGGGAAATACGCAAAAAATCTGGTAAAGAAATTTGGAATGGAATCAAGCAAGGTGGCATGAACACCAATGAGTACTACAACTAAACTAACCAAGGATAGTACATGAGAAGCAGTAGATCAGAAGGTATATCATAGTATGATTGGGAGCCTCTTGTATCTTACAGCCAATCGGCCTGATTTGAGTTTGAGTGTTGGGATATGCGCACTATATCAGGCGAATCCTAAAGTATCACATATGGTGGCTGTGAAACGAATCATTAAATATGTCAAAGGGACTGCAGAACTAGGATTATTCTATTCCAAGGACACAAATACGAGTCTTGCTGGTTTTTGTGATGCGGACTAGGCTGGAAGTGTGGATGACAGAAAGAGTACGAGTGGTGGATGTGTTTTTCTAGGTAACAATCTTGTCTCATGGATGAGCAAGAAACAAAATTCCATATCGCTATCTACAGCTGAGGTAGAATACATTGTTGTAGGCAGTTGCTGTACTCAGTTATTATGGATGAAACAAACGGCAGAAGACTACAAGTTACCAACAGGAAACATGCTGGTTCAATGTGATAACAAAAGTGCAATAGACATCTCGAAGAATCCGGTACAACATTCTCGAACAAAACATATAGACATACGTCATCACTTCATACGCGATTTGGTAGAAAATGACGTTGTCAGAATTGAACATGTGAAAACTGAAGATCAGCTTGCGGACATCTTCATTAAGCCGTTACACTATACCAGATTTGTCAATCTACAAAATGCTTTAGGCCTAGTTGAACCAAGTTTCGCAAGGCTGTACCAGGTTCATAGGAGATACCAACGACACTAATATAAAAACCAAAAAACAAAAAAATACAAGTTTTTAAATCAGAATACGAATGGTTACAACATGGAGGAGTGCACGCGCGAGAATCGAGGAGATTGTGGCCACGTGCGTTGAATCATGACTCATTTTGAAAAAGGAGAAAACGTTTAATGAGAAAAGACCTTTCGAGTTCCTCTTCGATGTGTATTTAAGTACTAGTTCTCTAAGCCTTAGTACCTACAACCTCTCTTCATTCTCTACAACAACAATCAAAACCTAAAAACACAAGATGAAAATCAAGCATTACAGAGCTCTCAACAATGGTGGTCATTGAGGAAATTGTCGATGAGGTGAACACCTGTACGACGATGGTACTGTGGAATGAGGTGGTGGCTCCGGCTACAGAACAGAGCCCTACGGTCATGTCAGCAAGGATCTCCGAAGCCCCGACGCTTTCTCCGGTGACTGATGAACCACACAGCAGTGGTGTTGTTATCCTACCCATAACCGGCGACCCTCCGACGGATATCTCGGTGCTTGAAGCTGCTGAACAACCCGTACCCGGTGACAATCCGGCATATATCTCAGTGGTTGAGATCTCCGATCACTCCGAGGAGAAATCGAGATCGGGGGAGAGCTTATCGACGGCCATCGAAGACCTAGGGTTCAGACAGTCAGCACCCAAGGCAAACGACGAGACTGAGTGGGATTCCTATGGCTCGGAGATGCCTCGGGACGTTCCAGTGTTGATTCCAGAGGTTCGAACCACACGGAGTGTGAAGCGGAAGCCAGCGGAACCAGCGAATTCAGACGTATCAACCAAGAGGAAGAAAGACTCGGGGAGGAGATTGACTCGTAGCCAGAAGGGTAAGGGTCTGGCTCACGAACTCAAGAAGGAAGCCACTAATTCTCAAGGATCACAAACACGGGGATCTGCTACTGTGCTTGATCGTTTTACTGATCAATCTGCGAAAGCGAGGTTCGAAGTCCTGAAGTTATGCAAAATTGTGGAACAACGCACAATATTTTTTAATCATTCAGATAAGCTCGACATTGGAGGTCTGATTCAGGGCGTTGGACTGGGAGAGACAGTTCAAAACATTCGGTGTTATGTGAGGGAGGTGATCTTGGAATTTTATGCAAATTTCCAGAGGACTTTGATATTGCTCTGGATGAAGTGCTGGTGTTGGTGCGAGGTGGGTTAGTGTCTGTTTCAGCGGACCGTATTAATGCGTTATACGGTATTAGCGCTTTGACTCCGTATGAGGAGTGATGTCACTCAGGTTTTACTTAAGAACAGCTAATAGTCTGCAAGTGCACAGACGGTCAACTGTAGTACTTAGGGATCGAATCCACAGAGACTAAAGACTAACACGAAGAAACAGGGAAGACTAAGAAATTGTTAAAACAGAAAAGAATTGATTTTAACAGGCAATGGTGAGGT
>OVAU01000851.1:0-17432 GCA_900406315.1 Biscutella laevigata subsp. laevigata
TTAAGCCATCCCCTAGGCGGAGGTTTCCATTTGGTCTCGGAGGACAGAAGGAGGCGGCGGTGAAGTTCATTCTCCCTCTGATCAATAGCCTGAGAAGTGAACCAAACATCACATTCGTCTTGGATTTTTTCCACAATAGGTCTCTCCCAAGTTTCTGAAGGTTCAAACATCAACTCATTTCTTCTCTTCCAAACGAACCACAAAATCCAAGGGAACATNGTAGCTCATGTTAGCATACTCCGAGGATTCATGGAAACCTCCTTCTGGCCAAGGAAATCCCGATCCTGCCCATGATTGTCTTGCAAGGGGACAAGTGAACAAGGCATGATTAATCGATTCTGGGAGAGAAGCACATGCCTGACAAGCCAAATCCTGTACTCGGAATCTCGAGTCGACACGCTCTGCTACAGCAAGGGCCCCTGTTAGAATACGCCACATGAACTGACGGATTTTGGGCGATGTCTTAGTCTTCCAAACTTGGGAGATTAGGTCATTAGTGGAAGGTCTCTGATCTGCTAACTGAATAACCTCTTTTTTGTCCACTNGATAACCTCTTTTTGTCCACTTTAAAGGCCCAGTCATACCCTGTTTTGACCGAGTAGTGTCCCTCTTTCGTACCTCTCCACACCCAAAAATCCTCTGAGAATACAGCCGGTTTTTGAGTCGTGATCCTCTCAATATCTGCCTGGAGAAAATGACTCTCTAGTTTACTCATATCCCAGCATCTATTTTCCTTATCGACTAAATCACAGACTCGCAAGTTTAGATCAAAAATCGAATTTTTTCTCCAAGGTGGTCTCATCTGCCCATCCTCTATCCAAGGATCCATCCATACATTCGTTCCTTCTCCATTGCCTATACGTTTCTTAAGACCATATGAAAGCAAGGTTCGACCATGAAGGATGCTTTTCCATCCAAAAGAAGGTCTACTTCCCAGTTCAGCTTCAAGGAAGTTTCCATGACCAAAGTATCTACTCTCCATCATTTTAGCAAGTAAGGAATCCGGGTATTGTAACAGTCTCCATGCCTGCTTGGCTAGAAGAGCTTGGTTAAACAGTTCAGTATCTCTAAATCCCATACCTCCCAAGTCTTTCGACAGACAAAGTTTTCCCACCGGACCCAATGGATCTTTCTCTTCGACTCCACAGAGTTCCACCAGAAGTCATTCATTGCCTTCGTAAGCGTTCTACACGTGGTTTTCGGGAGGCGGAAACAAGACATTGCATACACCGGGAGGGACATTGCAACGGACTTCAAAAGAGTTTCCTTCCCTCCAAGAGAGAGGGATTTAGCATACCATCCTCCAAGTCTGGAATTCAAGCTATCTTTGACAAAGTTTAAAAGGTTGACCTTAGAACCACTAAACACCTCAGGTAAACCAAGGTATTTGTTTGCTCCTCCTTCACAGGTTATATCCAAGATCTGCTTCAAAGGAGACCTGAGGCCGGATTCCACGTTTCTTCCAAAGGTTATCGATGATTTAGAGAGGTTGATTTGCTGTCCTGACGCCGTGCAGTAAGTATCCAATATCAGTTTGAGATTCAAAACCTGATTCGTTTCAGCTTTGCACACAAAGAGACATCATCAGCAAAAAATAAGTGGGAAATCGATGGACCATCTCTGCTAAAGCTCATTCCAGTGATCTCTTTTCTTCTTTCTGCTTCACTTAGCAAGTGCGTTAAGCCTTCAGCACATAGGTCAAAAAGAAAAGGCGACATTGGGTCTCCTTGGCGGAGTCCCCGCTGAGGCTTAATGAGACCAAAAGGTCGGTCATTGATGAGGACCGAATACGAAACCGAAGTCACACAGAACATTATCCAGTCCACCAATCTGATATGAATACAAATTATCTATCATCATTGACTAAAGCTGATACATTTTTTTTTTGTGCGCAAAAAGCTGATACATTTTAAATATATATTTTTCTACTTTAAACAATCAATTTTATTTTTCAAGCTATTGACTCAGCGATGCGTAATCTTAAACTTCCGTGATTAATGATATTTTATTTTAATATCAAGTTGATATTCCCTTTCAAAAATATATAAAATCCAATGAAGTTTTAATTAAACTATATGTTCGGCAAAAAATAATAATAAAATATATTTCAGATAATAATTAGTATTTTAATTATAAAGAAGCTACAAGATTTCTAGAGGTAGCTTTCCTAACACCGTCACGGCCGCTTGTCTCCAACTTGTCTTGGGACTCGTCGACGATGCACAGATACATATACTTATATATATTCTTCGTGTAGCACGAACGAGAAAATCACAGAGAGATTTCAAGAGCAAAAGAAAACTGAATTCTTGTTCTTGAAAAAGCACACAAAACTTGTTTCTCAATTCTCTCTTCTGCCCCTTTGCAGATTATAAATACACATATCCTCTCGTCTGCTCAAAGCCAATTCGATCCTAAAGCTTTCGTCTTTCTTCAGGATTTTTTGGTGTGGTTCATATTCGAGGTAGGAAAAAGGGTTTAATTTCTTTTATTTATTAGATCGTTTTCATTCCGAGACCTGTGTTTATGCTTTCAAAGTTTTGTGTTTTGTTTTGATGAATCTGCATTTGGGTTTTTGAAAAAACATGAAAAGGTCTAACCTTTGAGATTTTGAGAAAATTTATATTGTTGTTTGTTTGGTTTGATCTCTTATGTTGTGCTTGTGCCATTGCTCAGGCTGAGTTGTGTCTTCTTGGAAGCATAGAAAAATCTCTATGGTGAGCCGATTCACTTCGTTGCTATGCTTTGTTCATAGATTTCTCACATTTTGATACCTTGTTCTTAGGGAGAAGCACCAGCTTTCTTTGATCATCATCTGGAGAATGGACACATGAATGGCTTTGGTGTAAAATCCGAACCTGAAATCAAAGATACATCAGTCTCTATTGGCGATCGAACCGTAAGTCTCTACTTTGATGTTATTGAATGTGATCTGTTTTTAATTCTTCTACCTTGATTTGATCTGAGGTTTATTTTTGCAGTATGTGATTGGTGAAAATCATGAAGGGAACTCATTGTTCCTTGGGGTTAAGATTCATGATAAAATCACTAACAAGTGGTGTGTATTCATTGACTTTAGTTTCTTCCATTAGTGTGATTTGAAGTCAATTTTGGTGGTTTTCAGGTCTACACCTACTGTTCTTGGAACAGGTCCTAAACCCTGCAAGAGTCACTCTGCCATTGTTCTTAAAGAAGGTCGAGTTTTGGTTATAAAGAAAGATTCAGCTTCTGATGACTCCATTTGGTTCCTTGAGGTTAGTATCTGGAGATAAAGATATTACTTGGTGTAGATTCATTCTCATATGTTTGAGTATTCATATAGGTTGATACTCCTTTTGTCCGAGAACAAAAGAAATTGCTAGGAAGAAAAGTTGTTGCATGGAGTAAAGGAGTGAGAGGAAATGCAGAGAAGCCTATTGTTATAAGTGGTCCTTCTGGAGTTGGCAAAGGAACTCTTATATCGATGCTAATGACTGAGTTTCCTTCAATGTTTGGATTCTCTGTAAGCCACACAACTCGTGCTCCGAGGTGTATGGAGAAGAATGGTGTTCATTACCATTTCACTGATAAAACAGTTATGGAGAAAGAAATCAAAGATGGGAAGTTTCTTGAGTTTGCTTCTGTTCATGGTAACCTCTATGGAACCAGCATTGAATCCGTTGAAGTGGTGACAGATTCAGGAAAGGTAAGAAAAAGATCATCTTTTGTATCATTTAGGCCATTGATCCTAAAGTGATTTTTTGTGCAGAGATGCATTCTTGACATTGATGTTCAAGGAGCAAGGTCTGTGAAGGCAAGCTCTCTTGATGCAATATTTATATTCGTGTGCCCTCCTTCAATGAAGGAACTTGAAGATAGGCTTCGTGCCCGGTAAAAATCAGACTTTGTTTCTTCACATCTTCCATTGCAAGTTCTCAATTTAAACTGCTGAAAAAAACCAGAGGAACCGAGACAGAGGAGCAGATTCAAAAGCGGCTTAGAAACGCAGAAGCAGAGATCAAAGCGGGGAAATCAGCAGGCATTTTTGAACATATTCTGTATAATGATAACCTTGAGGAATGCTACAAGAATCTTAAGGTGACTTTACTCACCTTTTGTTATGAACAAATTCCTCTCGAACCACTTCAATTTCAAACAAACAAGGGCTCTTATTACAGAACCTCTTGGGGATAGATGATGACGCTCCTGTAAATGGCGTAGAAGGTAATAAAACCGACAACATATATACTATTGAAGTAGGAAAGGAAGCCTAATGTGTTTTGTGATTGTTCGATAAAAGCAGTAGAAGGAATCAATCTTCCAAAGGAGCACACAGTAACAAAGATGGAAGATAAAATTTTGATTCAAGAAACAGAAGGAACCAAGAACAACATGTACATGATTCAACCAACTAGTGTTCTTGTTTTTCCTAATCCAGATTAATCTCTCTATAGATTTTATTAATGAAATGTCTTTTGGTGAGCAGGATCGTGTTGGATTTATCTTCCATTAATGGAGGAGCGCCGGGAAGAACTAGAGGGATTGTTCTGGATACGATCAAGTCCAGTTGATGATGATGATGGTTTTTTTTGACTGAAAGACTCGCTAGATAGTTGCTGATGATGATGATGGTTATTATGATGATGTTGATTCAAGAAAGTCATGATCTCTTTTGAGAGGTGATGTAATAAGATTCTATTGTTTCTTTTATTAAATCTTGAAAGAATCCATTCTTTTGGTATTATTAGGACATAAAAAGTATCAAAAAGTTGAAATCTCTGCAAAATATTTTTTGAGATTCCCAGACTCGAATAGGACAAACAAAGAAACATTATATCCAATTAGAGATCTTCTTGGACAAAAGAAATGGCAGTTAATGCTAGTTTACAGTTGGAAATCAGCCAATAAAATCAAAGCAAAGCAGAGAAGAAGAAGACAAAGCTATATTAAAAAAAAGACCAACTTGTGATGATGGGTCCTCGAAAGATTGCAACTTGCATAGATTCGTGGGTCCAAAGTGGATGACAGTGTAAGTAAAATAATGTTCACCACAGTTTCACTGTACTTGAAGAAGACGATTATGGGAGAATGATCCGTCCCTCTCACGCCTGCTCGGCCACCACAAACTACACACACTCGTCACGTGACAGTGTCCCTCGGTAACACTCTGTAATTTCACGCGCAGGTTAAGTATCTTTTCTGGGCCAACCCAAATCCTACCACAGACTGACAAATGAAAATAGATTATACTGGAACTAAATAGAGTCGAACTAAACTCTACTCGTTGGTCTGAATAGTGAACAATAAAACCAAAGAAGCAGTAGAAATGTAGACAAAACAGAGTTCTTTGACTTGTGAAAATATGCTATCAGATTTCAAGTGGCCGATTTGAAGCATAGACAGGTGAAAAGTGGTGTTCTTTACACCGAACAAGTATAAGGATATAAACCAGGAAGCTTTAGTAACAATTGTCGACTGTATAGAACCTACTCCTGGGCAAAAAATCCGATCTAAATGGACCAAAACTAAACCAAAAATTCAGTTTCAGCTCGGACTGTATAGAATCAATTTCATTTTGGATTCCATATAGCTACTAGAATCAATATCTGAGATATCCGAAAACCAAATGTACCGAATATCCGAATGCCCAAGACTATAACCTTCGAGAGTAGCCCTAGCTATGAATATAATCAGGAACTGACCAAAGCATGAAGGATATGAAAATGTTCTTCAATGTATTCATCTCAGCAAGAATGCGTCTATACCAATTAACTGCAGTTTGGTAAGAAAGATGTTAACTGAACCAATATGCAGACAAAAGCCTGTTCCTTTTGATCAGATAGGTTATCTCAAAAGATAAAGGCACAAGCAGTGTAAGAAGAAACAGAGCTAAACACATGGGAAAGAAGAAGATTTCCCATTATAATCATCAAAGTTGCAAAAGAAAACCCAAAAAAACTTGTCTTTTAAAGAGTAATAAGAAATGATCATAAGCTTATAGCACAGATTTGACATCCTAAAAAAACAAACATTGGCAATTTCATAACATGATCTTGATGATCTCACCCATTAGAGCAAATTTATCCAGTAATCATAGTCCCAGCTCCTTCATCAGACATAATCTCATGAAGCAGAGAATGTTGTCTCCTTCCATCAATAATACTCGCCGTCTTTACTCCCTGAGCAAGAGACCTTATACAACACTTAACCTTAGGAATCATCCCACCAGCAACTTTCCCTTCTTCAATCATCTTCTTCACTCCGTTTATATTAATCTCCTTCACCAAGCTACTCGGATCCTCTTTATTCTCCAATATTCCCGCAACATCAGTCAGCAGAATCAATTTCTCTGCTCCAAGCGCCGCCGCTAACTCTCCAGCTACTGTATCTGCATTTATGTTGTAAGCTTGACCAAATTCGTCGGCAGCCACAGAGGCTATTACTGGGATGTAACCGTAATCGACGAGAGGACGTAACACAGATGGATCCACCCTTGCAACTTCACCGACGAAACCTAACTGAGCTGAATTGGGGACAGGACGTGCAGTAAGAAGACGACCGTCGTGTCCTGATAGTCCTACGGCAGTAGCTCCGGCGGCGTTAATAAGTGAAACTAGATTCTTATTGACCTTTCCGACGAGAACCATGGAGACGATCTCCATCGTGGTGGCATCAGTGACGCGAAGTCCGTCGCGGAACTCAGCTGGGATGTCGAGTTGTTTCAGGTAACGATTGATATCTGGACCTCCACCGTGAACGAGAATCGGACGAAGACCAACGCACGAGAGGAGAACGAGATCACTGACAACTGAGGATTTGAGTTCAGGTGAAGTCATTGCTGCGCCACCGTATTTGACAACTATGGTTTTCCCTCGGAATTTCTGGATAAACGGTAATGATTCGGATAGAATCTCGACTCTGTAGTCCGGTGAAGGTGCATTTGCAGTTGCGCTTACAGGCGGTGCCGATACGGAGGCGTTTACCGATAAACCTAGACGTTGATGGATCTTGCGAGGTGGAAAGCAGAGAGATGGAGATCTTGGGATTAGAGTTTGAAGAGGATTGGAAATAGAGAATGAAAAGGATCTAGGCTGCGCATTCGATGTGACGGTGGCCATAACAGATCCTACCGGAGTTGGAGGAGGCGGTGAATTCACTGAAGAATTTTGCTCCTCTCAGGGTTTTGTTAAAGTGTTCGAAGCTCTCTCGTTAAGCAAGTTATTGAACCAATGATTACTACGTTTAGACCTAGACGGCGTGCCGTTTACTATGTCAATTCAACGGCGTCGTTTTATATTAAAGCGGGAACTATGCAAACCTCGATTCTTCGTTCCGCGACATTTCTACAGAAAAATTCAATCCCGATTCTTCAGTAGCCGAATTGGAATGAAATGGAGGAAGATGCATTGATTCGAAGATCAGAACCGGAGTCTCTGGTCTCCGTTACTGTTGGTAGGTTCATGAGTACGCTTCTCTCAGCTCGCCCTAAAAAGCTACGGGAGTCTATCCTCCGTCTTTCTCCTGATTCTCAAAAGGGTTCCTCTGGTAAGTATTCTCAATTCTTTTTGGTGTGGGTATGTTTTGCACTTGTTGCTTCTTATTTGATGGATTCTGTAATCTGTTTGGTTTCGATGGCTGCGTTAGGCTCTGTCGATGAGGCACTCTGGTTTCTGGACAAGTGCGTTAGAGACGCTGCTGAGAGAGACGAAGCGATGGGTGAAATTCTTGTACCCATCGTCGAATATGTATATCTTAAACCCTGTGTAAACCCTACTTGTTTGTTGGAATTTCCCTCTTTTTATCTTGCATCTTCTTACGGGTTGGTTTTTATACCTTTGTTGTTGTTTTTAGACATTAAGATTTAAGGACTCTAACCACGGTAACCCAGCTATGATACTTCTTCATTGGCTATTTCAAGACGAAGTTCTCTTTCAAGCCGTTTTGAGATGTCTCTCGAAAATAATTTTGAGGAACGAGGACAAGTTTTTAGCGCTTGGATGGTGTTTACTTATCCGCAGTCTTGTAGAGGATACTGGGGATCAAGGTTTTTGGAAAGGTGAGCATATAATATAATCATCCGTGTCAGAAAGCTCTCCTTTTCTGAGCTTGGTATATATTTATGTACTTGTATAATTTTCATTGTTGACAGGAATTAGGGAGAAACATTCTATGTTTGTGGTTATAGTTTCATCTTGTGTGCCTCACTTGTTGATGATTGTCCGCAAAGGAAGGTATACAACTTCTTTGTCAGTGGATATAAATATCATCTCCTGTACTGTTGGTCCCATTTGTTCTTAGTTCTCTTTTTAATTTACTCAGATAAGTATGTACATATGGAGCAAGTCTCTGCACTTATATACATTGTCATTTCCACCTAGCTCTGAGCTATTTTATTTTTGTTTAGCGTTTTGCAGGATGGATATGAGATGCCTTCTCGTCTTTCTGTTTCTGCTGCTGATTGCCTACTCTCAATTACTGGAGCGTTAGCAAAGAAGGATGATACTCTTCTCAATAGACCGAAGCCATCAGCCATTACAGAGTCTCATCAGCCTGTTGCTTTAATACCTAATATTAGTGAGAAGAAAAAAAAGCAGACCAGTCTACCTGAAGACTCATACAGTGAGACAAATTGTATACTGTGGGACCACCTGGAGGAGCTGATGCGCCTTGTACAGTGTCTCTGTGATGTATGTTCATTTATCCATTAAAATTTGCTTGATCTGTTTTCTATGTGTTGAAGTGATGAGATTGTTGATGATCTTTTAGCCAAGTTATATTGACTTTAGACTCCCTTCCAGTGGAACAGAAAAACACGACCACTACATGCTATGGGGTTAAGTAAAGTGCTGAAGTGGTTGGAGGATTTGAAAGAGCATCATGGTGGCTTTCAAAAGGAGGCAGGTATTTGACTAATGCTGGTTGTTCTTTTCTGTTCCATTTCTGTTTGTGATTCTCCTATATCAAATTTTTGTGCCTCATACTTGGAATCCAGGCATGGAGGCATCTGCAGGCGGAGCTCTACTGCTCTCTTCTTGTTGGAAGCATTATAGTGTCTTGCTCCACATGGAAGATCAGAAGTTCTCAAAGATAAGTAAGGAATTGTTGGTGCAGTATATGTCTGCTATTAAGGTTAGGAATAATCAACAATCTCTCCGGTTACAAAATTTTGTGATATGGATATATTATTTCATACAACCTAAGCGTATCTATTGTGTCTGTATCTGTATCTGCTGCGTTTGCTTAAATTGTCTGACCCGATTTTTGTCTAAGAGAAGACAGATTTTGTCATTGCATCTACAGTTTTTATTTTTTGTTAAGAAAATCGAAATGTGCAGTTAACATCTAAAGTCTGCTTGAAATTTATTGGAACGTGTTGGCATGTTAATGAGTGAGGTTACTTGCTCTGGAGTCGTTAGTTCATGATGGAAACCTATATAAACTACACAGAGGGGAGTTGCAGATGCTATATTGGTAAAGGACTTCTACTAGCTTTCTATAAAACTTTTGGTTAGTTGTGTCCAACATGACTGGGTTTGTAAGAAGCTAATCCCATTAAAATATCGCGTACTGGTTTTAATGCTTCTCTAGGTTTCTGCTATATCTCCTGTTATTGTTTTCCAAATTGATTGGGTCAATTGTTTTTGGTCAACCCTTTATTAGGAAGGTAATAATGATAAAAAATGATGCAGCATTTTTCAGAAAGCTATTCTCAGGGATGCTCTGACACCAAGACTGGTGGTATAGAGACGCAGAAGTTTTTCTTAAATTGTTTATGTCTTTTGTTGGGCCGTTATGAGGGAAAGAAATTGGAAAGCATACTATTAGAGTATGGAATGAAGCTTGTGCCTTGTCTTCTAGAGCAGGTATCTTTCCCATTTGTATTGAATAAGGAGTGATGACACACTTTATAGTAATTTTTCTTGCAGCTATATAGGTTGCTCTGGTAGTAATCGAGAATTTTATTCTTATATAGGCTTTTCTGACTTTCTGATCATTACAAAACTCATAATTTTGGTTCTCCTCAATTGCCACTATGATTATAATATATCCCGAAAAAAAAATCTTGAATGATAATAGTATATACCCATGTGATTGTCGTAGTACTTACTTTGTTCCTTTGCTTTTGAAGCTTCGCAGTAACAATGAAGAGATATCAGACGTCGTTGTTGTTATATTTAAAGCAGTTATCTTTAAGCTAGAATCTCAGTCCCGTGACGGCTTCTCTGATGCAATGTGTATGGACGTTGTGATACCATCGCTGCTTAACCTTCTTGACGAGAGGGATGGCGCTGCCAAAGCTGTTAGTGTCCTCCTGGCAGACTATTGTTCCAAGTATATCTATTCTTGCTTCCCCTTTAATGCTAAAATCATTGAAGTAGCTTTATAGTTATTAGTTACTGCGCCTATTTTGTCTTCTGACTTAAAGCAACATTTCACCAGAAATGCAGATAATAACTGTCTCAGTGAAGTTCTACAACGCCTTGCTTCTGGGACTACTGTGCAGAGGCTGAATTCTCTGGATGTGATATCAGAAGTAATTCTTATCTCAAAAGATTCATTTCCTTCTCATATACTCTGGTATAGAATCATTTATGCTTTTCGTCTCAATTTCTTTCCATCTTTCTGCATCTTTTAGTTCCTTGGCTTTAGTTGTCTTCACATGCACTCAAAACTGAGAACTCACTTCTGCACTCAGGAAAGAGATTGCGGACTGCTTGTTAAAGTGCCTTCGGGACGAGGAGACTAATATCCGTAAACAAACTTCAGAGTTACTGAAAACAATTGGTTGGTCTTCTTTTATGCCTTTGTACACGATTCCATTGGAATTCTTTTTTTGTGTGTGGCTGTATGCTGAAAATTAACCAATGTTTTGATAAAAAGGAAGATCTCTGTTAACTTTCATTATTGAGACGAAGAAAACTTGTAAAGATCCCAATTTATGGGGTCCAAACTTGTTATTCCATATCTCGATAGCAGTTTTTGTTCATACGGTAACATTTATTTTCCGGTTTCGAAAAGAATATAGTCATCAACTGCTTAATTTTATTTTTCAGAGCCATCTTTAGTGCTACCAGATTTAGTAACGCTCGTTTATTCAACCAAAGGAAAAGTACAATCATCAGCTACAGAAACCTTGCTTGGGGTCCTGAAACATCATAAGGAGGACTCTGATGTTATATGTATGATGTTGACCTGTCTTAGGTATTGCCCTTTGTCTCTGTTTTTCCTTTTCCCTGTGTAAGACATAGTTGTTTGTTTATTCTCCTTCACTCCAAATGAGAAGCACTCAGTATTCTTGAGCTAAGTTTGTAAAAGTAAACTTACAAATGTGTAGACGTGAATATATTGACCTGACCTGACTACCGATTTGGTTTTCTATTCTGTTTTTGCATTATATCACGCTAAAATTTAAAAGGCCTTTGTGTTTCTGATCTCCACTTTTCTCATCTAGTAATACTCAAGATTTGGGTACTTCAGAAGGCGATGGACATTCCACAGAAGGTATTTGGTTCCTTATCTCATTACTCTAGGCTACATGCTCTAGATGATCTGTGTTACAACTTCAATTTGTTGTTTTCTGTCTTGCGTTAGCATTTGTCTAACATTACTCCTACAATTCAAAAGTACCGTATTGATAATATTTCTACAGTTCAGATCTAAGTTTGGATAAGAAATAAAATAAATGGAACCTGCAACGTGAACGATGAAAAAGTATGTGCTAGTTTGATGCTGAATCGAGTGCTGTTGCAGGTTCAACTTCCGGCAGTGATCGAGTGCTAAAGCTGATCCCAGAGTGGGCTAGTAGTGTAAGTACGACAATACGTCATCCTTGCTTACTTATATGCTATCTTTGAAATGAAATCCATTTTAGTTTCTTAAGTGCTCGTACTGGCACCATTCCCAAACCGGTGGTAGTAGCACTAGTGAACGAAAAATTAAACCTGAACAACTCTGAACCTTTAATACAAACTTTTTCAGGCATTAGTTGTTCCTTTTTTCCTTCCAAGTCCTGTTGCCTTTTTTTTTCTTATTGTTCTCTTGTGTATGTGCTTTTGTGCAACTCTTCACATGATAATTACTGGAATGATCAAAGCTTGTGCCAGTTAGAATTAGGCAATTAGAATATTTCAGCTTGTTGATTGTATTAAATTCTTACAGGTGCAAAACTGGGGCCCACTGATTCGACCTTTGCTTGACAAGATGTTTTTGGAGCCATCCAATGCCACCATGGTTAGGTTTCTTAGTTGCATCAGTGAAAATTTGGCAGATTCATCTGAAATGGTCCTTCTGCATGTACTATCACATATGAAGGAGCAAAACAAGTAAGTGAATGTTCTCGTAAAACTTCTTAACAACTCAATATATTCACCATTAATATGGTTTCTATGGGAAGAAAAACTTTCAACTTTCAATTAGAATATTGATCACCAATAATATGATCTCTGTTGTAGGATGGATGAGAGCTTCATTTCCAGATCTGATACTAAAAGTTCCGCTGACAAAAGTAAATTGGAGAAATCTCTATTTGACCACCTTTGCCCGCTGCTTATATTAAGGCTGCTTCCCCAAAGAGTGTTTGATGATATTAATTCTTCCACACTTTATGGTAAATTCCTCAGCGGAGGCTTTGAGAATGGTATGTATGCTTATGCCTTTGATTTCCTTTTCCTGACAAGTTTGGATGTTAGCGGCATGATCCAGAGTAAATACTCTAAGACTTGACTCATCAAATTTCTTTCTTTCATGTTGTACTTCTCAGAATATCGAGATATCAAGTTTGAGGATTGTCAAAGCATCGCCGCTTTCATTTTGGAAAGGTTATTCTACTCTCTGTGATAAGCAAACACCACTTGCTGACTTACATTGATTCGTATTTGATATCTACCTAACTAACTCTCGTAATTCAGGGCATTTTCAACATTTGAATTTGAAGAAGTTCGGAAACTCTCTGCTGAGCTATGTGGACGTATCCATCCCCAGGTCTTAACTAGCTTCTTTCCCCGATCTTTTAATGTTGGTCAATCTTTTGTAAATGTTTAAACATGTCCTTAGCCTCGGTTTTAGAAGTAAATTTTTATATACAACGAACCAAGGGTAGATGCTCAGTAATAATTTTATCCACACAAGTTCACTGTTATTATAGAAACTTTTTTTTATCTAGACTCCACTTGTAATAACTAGGTTCAGTTTTATTCATACAACAGTCTAAGCTTATTCTTTATTGTCAATTATTGTAACATGCCGGCACTTTTATTCAACAGGTGTTATATCCAATTGTTTTCTTGCAACTTGAAAAAGCCACGGGGCTGCAAGACTACCTGAAGATTAAATCTTGCCTATTTTCTATATGCACATCCCTTGTGGTAATTTTAATCTTTCGTTTCTATATGAACATATTCAATGATCCCTATTATCACTTGAATTATTTTTGTACGTTACACGTTTTTCTTCACATGCAGTCTCGAGGCTCGGATTATTTCTCACGCGATATGACACCTAAGATCAGGAAAGTCCTGGAAAATATATTGTTATGGCCTTCTCATGAGGAGGAAAGTAAGACACCGAATAGTGACTACTGATTTGTATCTCAAGCTCTATCACTCTTCGCTTCCTGAGTTCATGTTTGTGATCTTTCCTTGCAGTTTCCAAAGTACAACACGGGTGCATTGATTGTCTAGCACTGATGATATGTGCCGAACTGCAACATCTTGAGTCTTCAAAAACATTTAAAGGAGAATCAATACATACAAAAGTGAAAGACACATATGGTTAGTGCTGTTGTTATGATGAAAATATTTCTTTCTTGGCAAGACTGGCATATAAAATTTTATCCTGACCTGTAGGTGTTGATGCATCAAGTAATTCTGTCCTAGATTACGCGATCCATTGTTTAGTAGAAGAAAGTAGTAATTTCTCTTCTATCCCCAAGATGTATACTGAACACTCAAATCCTTTCCCTACTCCATTCCGTCTATGCATGGCAAATGTTCTTATCAGTGCTTGTCAAAAAATCCCTGAGTCTGCCAAGAAGACTTTTGCTCGAAAAGCTCTTCCACCTCTTATTCATTCCCTCAAGGTACTTTTTTGACAGCTTACACTCATTTCGGATTTGGTTAAATTCATTTTTCTGTTGTTTAGTTTCCATTAAAATTCATGAATCTTCGCAGTTCGTATCCACACCCGAGGTCCGAGCAGCTTGTATCCAGGTTCTGTTCTCGGCCATGTACCATCTGAAGTCCACACTTCTCCCTTTTTCATCTGAGCTACTGAAACTTTCCCTGAGATTTCTTGAACAAGGATCCGAAAAGGTACCAGAAGTCTATCGAGATTGTTTCTTACATCTGTATAATCATGTAGAAATAGACATAAAAAGCTTTAGTCTTTGAGTATCATCCTCATACATCGCAGAAATGATGTTGTCTGTTGTCGTTTCTTTTCACTTGTGTATATATTTGTGAACCTTACAATCCATATCCAGTACTGTCTGCATCTATAAACATCTGAACTCGCTTATATTGTCTTGCTGTTGTTGTAGGAAAAGCTGGCCGGTGCAAAACTGATGGCATCACTGATGGCAAGTGAAGACGTGATTCTGGAAAGCATATCAGAGGGATTGCTCGAAGCAAGATCGGTTCTGTCCAAATCATCTCTATCAGATCCTTCTATACACGTACGTGAAGTTTGTGCTAAGTTGTTGGCATGCATAACTCCGTCTTAAGGCCATGTAATAACCAAGTTCTTAGGAATATTATACTTTACTTTTGTTTTTTTGTTCTCATGTGACCGTCGCTATGTAAATATTTTGTCGGACTTTTAGGGAACAATGTAGTGAGTTAAATGTGAAGGCGCGGCGCTTAAATCTCTTAAGATAATTCAGTTCAGTTCACTCTCACGATCGAACATGTGATTCTTATGTGATATTGAGACTCGTGACAAATTGTTAATATAAGTTGAAACTAGAAGTCCAAAAAGAAACAATTCTTAGTAACTAGACAACTTCGTCAGTTTTCAAGTCTGTGGAGGAGCCGAAAAAAGCCTAATAATACCAAAAAATCATTTATATATAAGGGCATCACGACCAGGTCCAATGCCAATGTAGTGAATGGGAACACCTACGAGTTCTTCAATCCTCTCAACATATCTCTGTGCAGCCTTTGGAAGATCAGAGTAATTTCTGACCGATGAAATGTCAGACTTCCATCCAGGTAACACTTCATACTCCACCTACAAACATTTTCACAAATAAATTATTCATCATCCCACAGTAAGAAACAAGGACCATGACAATAAGATGAAACTCTGTTTTCAGGTGGAAACAAATGATTTCCTTGCAGAATTTGCCTATGGAGATAGTTGGACATATCAGAGAACAAAACTTACTTGCAGTTCTTCAAGAAGACGAAGATCACCAGGGAATGATTCAACACGTGTGCCATCACTCTTCTTATAAGCCACACCCAGCTGGATTTCGTTCAGATCCGAAAGTACATCGAGCTTAGTGAGATTAAGTGATGCAAAACCATTGATTTGGCAAGAAAATTTCAGTGCAACAATGTCAAGCCAGCCACACCGACGAGGACGACCAGTTGTAGTGCCAAACTCCTGTCCAGCCAACCTAAGAAGATCACCACCCGGGCCTAAGTTTTCTGTTGGGAATGGGCCTGAACCAACTCTTGTAGTGTATGCTTTTACCTGACAAAAGAGCATCATCATAATGGTTTCATATCCCTTTCACAGCTTGCAGATTACATGCTCTTAAAGAGTAAATGTCAAACGTATGACGGTATGAGCAACATCAATGTTTCTAAACATCTAACGACATAAGTTGCACGATTTGAAGACAAACTGAGAAAGTCAAATCTATGGTGAATATCATGCTTACCACTCCAATTAGATCACCAATAGCTCTTGGTGCAATACCAAGACCTGTGCAGATACCACCAGCTGATGGGCTGGAGGAAGTAACAAAAGGATATGTACCAAAGTCAATGTCCAACATTGTAGCTTGACCGCCTTCGACCAAAATCTTTTTCTTCTGAGAAATTGAGTCATTCATGAAATGAACAGTGTCAGTTATGTAAGGCTCCAATCTCTCAGCAAATCTCTTGTATGCTTCGACTTCTTTCCTAAGCATATCAGGTGTATATTTGAACCCTTGAAATCTTGCCGCTGCATCTGATAGTAAAACGTCAAGCTTTTGAGGCAAAGTATCCATGTGCCTGAGATCACCCACTCTGATACCATTCCTTATCACCTTACTAGAATAGGCAGGACCAATTCCCCTCTTGGTGGTGCCAATGAAGGATTTTGCAAGCTCAGATTCCCTGAGTCCATCAACCTCCTGATGGAAATCGAATAACAAGTGAGCACGATCAGAAACCAGAATCCTTCCTTTACAAGAGACGTCATTTGACTCAAGACCATCAATCTCTTTGAAGAGACCTGGCAAATGCACCACAACTCCATTCCCAATCACACAAGTAGTATCCTCGTTCAGGATACCTGAAGGCACAAGGTGAAGAGCAAATTTCTTTCCCTCCGCATTATATATAGTGTGTCCAGCATTAGCTCCACCCTAAGGTAACCGAATCACAAAATTCAAACAAAACCTCAGCTTAAATTGACCACAGATTGTGATATAAATCCTTAAGTGTTGAGCTAAGATGTCAATTTACCAGACAACGAGCAACAATGTCAAAGTGTTGAGCTAAGATGTCAACGAGTTTTCCTTTACCTTCATCGCCCCATTGACAACCTAGCACACCTGATACTTGACTCAATGATCCAATTCGTTCGAGAGATTCAGTGGCGGCTGAATCAGCGGAAATTCTCAGTGAAGCCGAGACAGCTGGACGTTTAATGGAGCACGAGACGAAGCTCCGAGGGTGGTGTAGCGGAGGATAACGACGGTGATATGAACCGCCGACAGCGAATCTGGGTTTGTAGTCGAGAGAGAATGAAGAGAGAGACATCTTTGACGTGAGAGCAATGGAAGTCTCAAGTGTTTAGGGTGTTCGCCGGCGCTTGAGTTTGACCAAATTAAATATCAAACAGAGTTCAGGTGGAAATTTATTTACCGTTTTGCCCTTCACATGCAAGCTTCCGTTATAGCAATCACCGAACCGGAAAAAACCAAACAAATCTAAACCGAATATCAAACTGTGTTCAGGTGAAATCACAAAACCCAAAGACACTAAACCGAAATCAAATTTAAGATTTCATAATCTCTATTCTCTTATCGAGATATTAATTGAACCAAAATGTGGAATGAATTTAATTTGGCCAACCCGAGACCTAATGCAGTCTAGATATATAGCAAGACTTAAACTGAATAGTCGGTTTGTAAACATTTGTATTTGGTCCTCTATGTTCCCGGAGTTATTTTTATACTAGGACAGATTTGCACGTTGCGAATTTAACTCTATTATATATGTATATTAATTTCTGATTTT
>OVAU01000852.1:0-17429 GCA_900406315.1 Biscutella laevigata subsp. laevigata
TCATCCAATTCCTTACTTGCTGCAAAATCTTGTTTACCAGTTTCTTGAGTAGGTGATGGAAGCCTCCCAAGGACCTGAACCAAGCTCTAACAAGGAGAAGACAAAGTGTGGTGAAGAGAGAAAGATATGGTGGAATGATTGTGAAAGGCGCGAGCTTTATGTTGATGAAGTGAAGATGAAGGGGTTGTGATCTTGAGATGAAGTGGAGGACGTGGGTATGGAGATAAGACAGTAGCTTTATGGAGGAATAGAGAACATATGGTGCTTGAATGGAGGTGGAATGAAGTTGAAATGAAGGATGAAAAGGTGGAAATGAAGTGGAGGATGGAAGTGACGAAAATGGAGGATGGGGATGGAATGAATAAGACCACAAGGGCTATGGAAAATCCCTTGATACACCTAGAAAACCTTTAGATATTACACACCAAAGGGGTTTGATATATATGATACATTCTCAAAGTGAGCTTCCATGGAGAAAGATTCCCTTTTAAATTCAAATGAAAGCTAAAAGACAAAGTTTGTTTACAAGAGGGTTTATGTAGTAAAGAGAAAAGAAGCTAGAAGAAACCCTAAAAGTAGAAAACCAAAAAACGTGCATAAAGGAAGGAGAAATCTCTCCAAGTCTCGGTTCGGCTCAAATAGCTTCGGTTTAGGCATTGTGAACGGGTCGGGCCATTCTTCCTCTTGTGGAACCGTCTTAATGAAAACGATTCTCTTCTTCGGGGATTCACACCTAGGCAATGATGTCTTAGCCTCATTGAAACCCGGTTCGAAAACCCCTTTGGGATAAACCGAACCTAGAAAAAAAGAGTGCTGGTTTGGACACCTCTAAGTTGATCCATGACTTGAGCTCCAAGGCTATGATGACTTGAATGATCTCCATTAAGCTCCAAGTGTTGCAAAATATCTTCAAGTCTCTCCAATATATTCTTCATATTCGGTTCAAATCCTTCTACAAAGTCGGCTTCAAGATTGCTCAAAACTCTTCCTTTAGCTCCAAGCTTGAGGCTTGTCATGCTTATATCATCCCCTCCTTGAAAAAGATTTTTCCCCAAATCTGTTTTTCCTATAAAGGGGAATACTTAACAAGTCTCATCCAACATGACAAAGAAACAAAACTCTAATGAGAAGAGACAACAATGAATTCCGGGTTTCCAAACAAAAGATTGCAACATTCTCATTCCCAAGTCAACATTATCATTGATAAATAGATTTTTACTTGGTTAGTAATTCCTAAGTGTCAATGCAGTATAGTGGTAAAATGAATGTTTGTTGAACCAACTCAGGAGGGTGATAACGCACTAGTTCTACGATGGATTTGGCTATGTCTAAGTGGAATCAATAGGGCTTGTTCTGACACTAAACAATCCTAGGTAATATTCAGATAAAATACGCAAGACGTAAAAACTCAACATATAAGTCAACATGATCGATTTAATGAAAATTAAGAATTAAAGGATAACTCATGGCCCAGGGAAATCGAAATGGACAGTATTTTCATGCTAATTATGGTTAATTCACACAATTAAGATTATCTTATGTCTTATAATATCTAATCCAGGCTAATTCACTCTCGTGATAGAAACCCCTTTCCTAATCATTCAACTACACAATCCCTTGACAATTAACAAAATCAGGAAACAATAAACACAACTACATGCAACAATTAGCCAATCTTAAAACAATCTCTTGGATAAAATCAACTAACACCAAATTCATTTGGTTTAGGAATTTCATCGAACACCTCTCGGACGATGATTTTTTTATGATCTAGACTAGGTTAGCTACTCCTATCTAGCACTAAGATCATTAAATTAATGAAGATATTGTTATAGTCAATTCTAACACATACCTAGCAATCCAATTAACCTATTCCTAACCTTAATCCATAAGTTATACGGAACTACTCACAACCCATCCCTAGAACACTTAGAGAATTTCTAGACATGGTTTGTGAGAAGGATTTAGAATAAGAAGGCTAATAAATAAAACAACAAGCAATCAAAGAATAAAATTGCAATATAAAATCACCAAGTAAGAGTGCTAGAGAATTTCAGACCTAAACTAAAAAAGACTTAAGAAAAATTGCTTATAACTTGATAAAAAACGTGCTTATGGTTTTAGTAATTTGGGCTCCCTTTTATACTTAGCCCAAAAATTATAAAGAAAAACGTCATTAAACTGAAAATACGGGACTAGTAGACTGACTGGTACCCTTCAACGAGACATGTCTGTCCGTCTGATTTTGGGGGAGGGGACCGGCCTGTGCACCGGTAAGGATCCCGACCGGGTTGTATTCCCTTTCGTTTCTCGGAACGTGTCCCGATGTATAGTACCGGTCTGCTTCGTGACCGGGCTGTGTTCCTGGAATTTTGATGAGGCGCGTCCCGGTCTATGGCATTGGTTTGGCTGACTGGTTCAGGATCCGAGACTTATGCCATTTTGCTTTTGTCTATTCCTTGTATAACTCCAACTCTGGACCTGAAATGATAAATGATATGCTAATGCAACCTAAAGGACTTTAAATGCATGTTAATCTAATGAAAAATGCATGAATCAACAAAAATGCATAAATACACCACACATCAACTCCCCCAAACTTACATTTTGCTTGCCCGCAAGCAAAATAAGATTTAAGAAAAGGGTCTCGAGGGTTGAAAAACAAGAACCCAATCAACAAAGAATCATAACATTGATCTCAACCTTGCATGCATAATCATCTCATCATTCAAGTGCAATCACAATCCGCTATCATTACTAAATGAGAGCGATTCACTTATCTATATTAGAAAGCTCTCCTAAATTCAATTAAGCACAAAAGTGAAACATTATCAACGAATGCACAAATTTATGATCGTTTCTGACTAATGGGGATTCCAATACAAAAGAGAAGGTTCCTACCCAAGGCATGAAGGTCAATTGTAATTTGGTTTCTCTCGCGGAGTGAAAGAATTATAGCAAATCAAGAAAGACAAAGAGCAATGGGGAATGCGCATTGAACATCCATTCCCCCCCCCCCAAAACTTTAACTCTAATACCTAGCCAATCCTACTTTTTTTAAAACATTTTTCTTCACAATTACTTTTTCATTTTCACTTAGGGATTTTTTTCTTAAGATTGGACTGTTTCTTTTTATTTGACTCCAAGGCTTTTTCTTTTCTTGTTTTCATTCTTTTTGTTTCATTTTCTTTTCTTTAGCCTTACTCTTGTAGGAGCATACTTTTGTTTCTATTCTAGAGTCTAGTAAACCTTTGGCTTCTTTTATCCAATCCCTTTTTCATATTTCTCATTCCTTCGGTGATTCTTTTCCTTTCTCCCCATTCTTTTCTTTCTCTTTACAAGCTTTCCCAAGTCAATCTCAATATTCCAAGCCTAGTTCTACCCAAGTTTTTTCTTCATTCCGTTCCAGACATCCTAGGCTACCCAAAATAAATGTTCTTTATTGTCTCTCTCTATACTTTCAGGTTTTTGCAAAATTACAATCACTAAAATAAAAACAAGAAAGCTCACATAAGTGTTTAGGACAAGGGTGAAAAGGGTTAGAGAGCATCATTCTAAAAATGAGAATGACCGAATTGACCTGTGTATCTGATAGTACCTGCAAGATCATCAAACTCCCAAAACAGAATTCGAAAATCCAAGAGTTAAAAAGCAAAACCGAAATAAAAACTAAAAGTATATATACAAAGGATAGTCATGGGACTTCCTCCCAAGTGAGCTTATTTATAGTCATTTAGCTTTCGTTTGCTGACAGCTCTTAGTTCAGCTTAGATTTGGACTCCAACTTGCTAACTCGCTCCTAAGCTTTTCCATCTCAGCTTTGTTCTTGCCTCTCAGAGAACACTTGATTTTCTAGGTCCCATATCCTAGTGATCAGAGTCATATGTTGCTGGTTTCCATCCCCAAACTGCCTCTTTTGCAACCATCTGCTATCTCGAACTGAACGCTCTATATCCTCAAACTGGTTTTGAGTCACAAAGCTTTTGTGTCTCTGTTCTTCAGCACCCATAGGTTCTCCTCAAGGCCTATACACTCCTAGATCGTCTGTCTGCTCATTTGGCTAAGGGTGATAGGTTGCATAATTCACAACCTTGTGGAGAACCATCTCTCCAGTATCTAGATAGATGCTTGCCCTACCACCTCTCAGAAATGGTCTTCTCGAAATGATCCATCCATCTCCTAACTCCAAAGGTTCTGGGATAATGAAGAAATTAGTGGAGATTATGCTTTTGAAAACCTTGATTCCCACATCAACTATCATGTCAATCGCATGCATTTCAGGACCGACCAACTTAGATAGATCCCATAGAGGAGGATCTTTTATCTCAAAACCCATGAACTCAGCCACATTCTTTGTCATCCCATCGTAAATCTGGCGAGGATCACAAGGGATGTGACCCATATCAAATGCCTTGATGAAAACTGGAATATGATTCAATCCAAAATTAGGTTTTGGGTTATCAATTACCTCTTCTGGGAGGTTTTCTCTTCAACTATCTGATCATCTTCCTCGATCAGCTCCTCATCGCCACTCTCCTTGCTCTCCTCTTCATTCAGCTGCCCAAACAGCTCATCTAGCACATCATCATCGCTCTCTTCCTCATCAGTGAGCAAAAAAACTTGAGCTTTCTTCTTGTCTTTCCTTACAAGAGTCTTGGATCATATTTCTAAATCCATGAGCTCCCAAGTCTAGTGTGACTTTAGCTCTCTTCAGGCTGATCTCAGCTTGTGTAAAAGCCATGAATGGCCTACCGAAAATCAGTTGGCTCTCATTCCCTCCCTCTATTTTGAGTACCACAAATTATGTGGGTACTTCTACTCCTATGAGCTTCACTAGAAGATCCATGAGCATCCCAACAGGTTTCCTGAGCGAGTTGTCTGCTAAGAGAACAACTATCATGCAAGGTACAAAACATACAAAACCAAGTCTTTCTGTAATAGACAATGACATCACGTTTACACTAGCTCCCAAATCTAACATGCAATCATCGAATTCAACATCATGTAGAGAGTAAGGGATCAGAAAACTCCCTAGATCTGCTTTCTTAGCCAGATCGATTTTTAGCCTGACCGGGGTGTGATCTTCTGGTAGATGCTCTCTCTTAAGCTGCTCGACGATCTCTAGCTTCTTCAGGGTGTTGTCCTTAGTTGACTGCTTGACATTTAGGTCAGCCAAGATCTTTTCGATTGCTGGCATTTGTTCCTCCAAAGCTTTTAGATATTTTCTGAATTTTTCCTTTTGTACCTCAAAGAAACGACCCGGAAAGGGAAGTTTAGGCACATAGGTGTCAACAGGTTTGGCTACCTCGGGAATCTTTTCGGTTTCCTTTGTCCTTTTAGGAATTTTGACTCCCCCTCTTAGTTTCTCATTGTCCTCAGATTTGGAAACAACATTAACAAAATCATGAGAAGGTACTTCAGATTTGCCTGGAAGTGTATCTGGATGTCTTCTAAAAAAAGACGAAGCAACATGAGTGTCAAGAGTTCTCATGTGTGTCGACATCGAGTCGATTTTTCCATTCAGGTTGGTGTACATGTTGTCCACTTTGGAGTTAATTTCCCTCTTGAGGCTGGTAAACTCGACTGCATATCTGCTTTGTCCCTCTAACAACTGCTTTAGTATTGGCATGGTCTGATCTTCAGGGCCTGCCTGAGTGGGGATAAAGTCGGGTGGGCGTGGGATGTAAGGTGGTTTCGAACCTCCTTGGTTCTGATAGTTGCCTTTGTTCTTGTAGTTCTGCTGAGGTTGGAATGGCTTCGGCGCTGGGTATACATGATCATGGGGGTTAGCGACATTCGTCCTTCTATATGATAGGTTGGGGTTGGGGTTGTAGTTGTTGTAAAGCCTCTGGAATCCTTGATTACCCACATAATTAACTTCTTCATGCTGATAATTCTCGATAGAATAGTCTTCAGCCTGACCAACCAAATTCACTGACCTCTTATGGGTAAGTAGCACCCGATGAATCTTCTCATTTAGAGACTTCAGTTCAGACTTCAAACTTGAATCTCTTAAACCATCGTTCCGGGGAAGGGAGCGAGCATAGTTGCCTCCATGAGATGCATCACTCTAAGCGAGCTTCTCTATCAGTATCATAACATCAACATAAGTTAAGTCGAAGAAACTACCCTGACTCGCAGTGTGAAGCATCGACGATTATTCCCTTTGTAGACCTCTAAGAAATGTTCCCAGAAGACTCTCAGGTGTGGATCCATGGGCACTGTAATGTATATCTCTTGAAATGGTCCCAAGCTTCAGCAAAAGATTTCATACCATTATGAGAAAAGTCGATATAACACTCCTTAATTTTGTAGTCCTAGAAGGCGTAAAGAAGGCTGACAGAAATGCTTTCTTGCAGTCCGCCCAGGTGATAATGGTGTCATGAGCAAGATCCTTCTCCTAGTTGCTCGTTTTTCTTCCCAAAGAGAAAGGAAAGAACCTCAGCTTGTAGGCGTTCTCGGTGACACAGTTGAGTTGAACAATACTACATACTTTGTTGAGATAGTCCAAGTGATCAAGGGGGTTTTCATTTGTGAGTCCGTGAAATGGACGTTGCATGATCTTATTCAGAATGCCCGACCTGATTTCGAAGTTGTTTGCCACCAATGGTGGTGGTCGAATGTCATTCATGTTTCCATGCACCCTTGGCTCATTTGTCTCTCCTATTGTCTGCGGAGGAGCAACGGGACGACGCTGAGCCTGTGGTACCTGGTGAACCGGTGGTACCTATTAAACGTGTGGAATCGGATTGTAATCCAAATTCGTGTTTTGATTATTGTTGTTGTCGTGATTATCTGCCATCTTTTGTTGTTGGAGACGGTTGAGTTGATTCAATCTCTATGTTTCCCTTCGAATTCCGTTGTTCTGGCGTTCAACAACAGTGATATCCTCTGAAATTGGCAGAAGACTTCTTGTTCCCTTAGATCTCGTGGTCATACACCTGAGAAACGAGACAATATAGCTGAAAAATTAGTAACTATTAAAAGAAAAACTTATCCCCTAGCAAACACAAAGGAATAATGGTTATTCCAATTGATTCGGTAACGGTGCCATTTGATAAATAGGATTTTACTTGTTAGTAATTCATAAGTGTCAATGCAGTATAGTGGTAAGATTAATGTTTGTCGAACCAACTCAGGAGGGTGATAACGCACTAGTTCGATCATAAAGGGCTTGTTTTGTCACTAAACAATCCTAGGTAATATTCAGATAAAATAAGCAAGAGGTAAAAAGTCAACAAAAAATCAACAAGATCAATTTAATCAAATTCAGAATTAAAGGATAACTCATGGACCAGAGCATTCGAAAAGGGCAGTCTTTTCATGCTAGTTATGGTGTAATTCACACAATTAAGCTAATGTTCAGTCTAGGAATATTTAATCTATGCTAATTCACTCTCGTGGTAGAAACCCCTTTCCTAATCCCTTGGCAATTAACAAAATCATGAAGCAATAAACACAATTCCATTCAACAATTAGTCAATCCTAAAATAATCTCTTGGATAAAATCGAATAACATCAAATTCATCTGGTTCAGGCATTTCATTGAACACCTCTCGGACGATGATTTTCCTATGATCTAGATTAGGTTAGCTACTCTTATTCTAGCATTAATATCATGAAATTAATGAAGACATTGTTCTTTTCAATTCTAACCCATATGGAACTACTCACAGCCCATCCCTTGAACACCTAGAGAATTTCTAGACATGGTTTGTGAGAAGAATTAGATTAAGAAGGATAAGAAATAAAACAACAAGCAATCAAAGACAAGAAATCAAATAATAGAATTGCAATAGAAAATCACCAAGTAAGAGTGCTAGAAAATCTTAGATCTAAACTCAAAAAGACTTAAAGAAAAACTGTTTAAAACTTGATAAAAAACGTGCTTAGGGTTTTAGTTCTTTGGGCTCCCTTTTATACTTAGCCCAAAAATTAAACTGAAAACACGAGACTGACCGCTACCCTTCACCGGTACATGTATGTCCGTCTGAGTCTGGGGGAGGGGACCGGTCTGTGCACCGGTGAGGATCCTGACCGGGTTGTGTTCGTGTCCGTTTCTCGGGACGTGTCCCGATGTATAGTAACGGTTAGCTTCGTGACACCGGTCAGCTTCGTGACACCGGTCTGGCTAACCGATCCATGCTTAAGGATTTGAGACTTGTGCCATTTTGCTCCTAGATTGCTCCTTTTTGGTTCATTCCTTGTATAACTCCAACTCTGCACCTGAAATGATAAATGATATGCAAATTCCACCTAAATGACTCTCAATGCATCATAATCTAATGAAAAATGCATGAAAACCAATCATAAAAATGCATAAAAACACCACACATCAATCATTAATGTCATAAACCAAGCATAAATTGACTAAAAGTAGGGAAAAGAAAGGCTTAGTCAAATGGGTGATGTCCCGAATCAGCCCATAAAAGAGTTGGAGACTCAAAATGATGGTCTTAATGTTCCAAGGAAAGTCGTGGTCTTGCTAGAGTGGTCTCCTCTTGAGAGGGGAATGCTTGGAGTGGAAGGTTGGTCGATGTTCTAGATCAATTTATCTCGGCAAGGTAAGTAATGGATGGATCGACCTTATATTGGTCGGATCAATCCTCTAGCATTGGTAGAGGAGTTCAATCGATCTCATAGGAAGATCAATCGATCTTTAAACCCTGAATTTTCGTCGACTACTCAGTTTGATCAATCGCAAGGGAAGATCATCAATCTTCGGAGTTGGGCTCTCCTAAAATCAAGTTCTCTTGTTGCATAACATTGGTTCGATAAGGAGTTTGATCAATCTCAGCCTGATGAGCTCGTTCAACTTCTTCTCTACCTCTTTGAAGGAATGCAACAGCCATTGAGTGTACAACTCTCTGGATAGTTTGAACCATGGTGATAGCATTGATGTTCTCAGCTGTCAACTCCTCAAATTCGACTCCCTCGTTTGGGACATCACCCTCCTCGCATGTTGGATATACCGCATTGACTCCTCTGAATGATTCAAAATTACCTGGGAGCACTCCTCGTTGATGTTTGATCGATTGGGCGAGTTGGACCACTTGAGTATCCAAAGTCTTTAAGTGAATCATTCGTTATGTTGTTGGGGGTATTCACATGGTTGGAAAGTGTAGTGACAGCCGAGTTGATTTGACTATGAGATGTAGCCATTTGCTACATCATTTGCTTGAGCACATCGAACTTAAGGGCATATGCATTTGGAGCAACTTATTAGTTCTGAAAATCCGATTTTTTCCTTCATAATTGTTGAATGACTGTTTTGGCGGAATCCTTCATTATTGTTGAAAGGCTGCTTTTATTGCAACCCTCAGTTTTTCTTGTGGTGTGTACATCATTTTGCCAAAATTACCTACATCACATGAAACAAATTTACCTCTATACTTAATTATTGGTAACTGTTTGATTATTGTGAGGAGGGTTGTATTGATCATGTGGATTCTCAACATTGGTTCTTTTGTATGACATATTTGGATGGTTTTTATAGTAGTTGTTGAAACCTCTATTTTAGAAGTTCCCTTAGTTCCCATTTTAGTTCACAAGTACCATAAATTCTACATCCTCTGCTCTTTCATCTCCTTGGAGTGAGGCTTGAAACCAAATGTCAAAACCTGAAAGCCTGTTAACACTACTTGTAGCTATATTTTCAATTAGTGGGCGAGCTTCCTCAACTGTCTTTGTCATGAAGTCTTCATTGCCAATAGCGTTCAATGCATTATGATACTTTTTGGCAACACCATTTTAAAAAATCTTAAGCATTGATACCTCTAAATAACCATGGTGAGGGGAGTCTGCAACATATTGCTTTTAGCGATCCAGAGCTATATGAAAGTTCTCTGAAACAAGCTGCTGAAAGTTGGCCATCTTTTTCCTTACTTGAAGGGATCTAGCCTTGGTGAAAAGCTGGACTAAGAAGGCAGTCTTGTACTGTTCCCAACTTCCAATAGATCCTTATGGAAACTTAAGGTATCAATTGTGTGTCTTCTCTACAAGAGAGAACTCGAATAACCTGCACTTCAAGAAATCTTTTGTTTGCCCTGCTAGTATCATAGATTGACTCAAACCTGGAGAGAAAAGGAATTGGGTTCTCAGAAAGCAAATCGTGGAACTGGTTCTACTATATTAAGTTCATGAGGTCAGTTTTGATCTCAAAGTCTCTCCTTTCAGTGTGAGGTTTGTGAACTCCATGTCCAACATTGTATTAGGCAATGGGGGCATCATAGTTCCCTTGTGTGAGTCTCGTGGCCTTCACATGTACTGCTTCAGGTGCGCGTTAGTTCTCAACTCAAACATGTGGAATGAGTCCTCCTACTTGCTGATTACCTACCCAAGAAGGTTGTAAAGTGAGAGCCTCTCCTTAGAGAAATGGACCTTCGTTAGCCATCTCGATTCACGATTGTTTTCCCTTTTTGTTCTGTCTTTCAAAATTACTAGTTTGTTCTCCAAAGGAAATAGATTGAAAGTTACTTTCTCCTAGTGCGTCGTAAGCTCATACACCAAAAACAAACATAAAAGAAAAACGTAAATCTGAACGTTCGATCGAACTTGGTTAAGAATCGATTAATCCAAAAACCTGTAAAAAAAGTTTGATCGATCCAACAGAAGGATCAATCGATCTTTGAAAATTATTAAAAAAAAAAAAGTAAAAACTTGTCTTAGACTAAAATGCGGTCTTAGACTCCTAGGCTTGCACATTGAGTCCCGACAACGGCGCCAATTTTAACACTGTGTCACTCAATTCTAACAGTTAGGAACTTAGCATTCTCGGTGATATAAATTTCGTTGATATTCCCTTCGACCTAGACGGATTTCTAATTAAGAAAATTCTACTATAATCCCTAAAATCAAAACTTGTAGACTAACCTCGTGGCTCGAGGGCTAACGTACGCATAATATAACAATTTGAAATCTGACATCGTGTCACTCGATGCTAAAACCAAGTAACTAGTATTCCCGATGATCTAAATTCGTTGTTATTCCCTTGGATCAAGGTAGATTAAACGTTAAGCAAAAATAAGTGAAGTTTACTAGATGATGAGAGTATAACTCACTCTCATCTAGTCAATATTACTGATATTTTTGGTGTTATTATTTACTTGACATTGGAATTTTGTAGTTTTTTCAAAATTTTAGAGGTTTTTGAGCAAAAGGAGTGCATTGAGGGGAAAATCGCTAAAACCGCTGAAATTAAGCTCATAAAACAATTGATAACTTCCTAACCATACATTACCATGTTGCAAGACTGAGTTTAAATCAAATCTAGAGATGTCTAGTTCCCATAGAATTTTGCATCATTCCATTTGGAGTTCTAGTCTGAGAGATATCTCATTTCTTGCAATCATGCTCGAAGGAACCGAACGTTAGCCGATGGAGATGGAATGTTTAAAGCACTTTACAAACAAGAACACGATGAAGGCTTATTATGGATACAAATAAAATTGAGTGAGCTTTCTAATGCCACAAAATTTAGCATCATTCCAAGTAGTATGGCCCAAGAAACCGCAGTTGGACGGCAGAGCTATATTCGCAACACCTGAGTGGCGTCCAAGCCTCTTTAGGCCCATCAAATATGCGGCCCTAACACCGCCACCTTCTAGAACTTCTAGGGCACTTTCTCAAAAAGCAAAATGGAAAGTTTCATGTTTTGGCACAAACTCCTCAACATTAAATGGATGCAATATTCATCAATCACAAAAAGACACGTCTTGAGCAATATTATAATTTCGCCTCCTCTACCCCATAACTCTATAAATACTTCGTTTTCAGCTCTTTTAGGGAGCTTGGAAGTTCTTAGATCATTAGGCTTGATCATGTAGCCAATGATTCAAGGGACATCTCATAGGGGCAAAATCCCTTGAGAATATTCGAACCATTTGTTAAGAGATCAACCAAGATGAACTTTGCATAGGGGAAAACTCTTATGCCTAGACTTCCCTTAAGTGTCTCTTGGTTGTGAGAATATCAACTCTGTCCCGAAATAATGCTAGACTAGCCACAAAGAGAATGAACCCCAATCGTTATTGGTTATTTGGGTTGTGTGGCTAAGGATCCCAATGCACCACGACAATGGGGTTGGGTCAAAAAATCCTTGTTGAGCTCAAGATGATACGCTCATTTCATCCTTATAATCGATTCCATTAAATCATGGGATCCAAGAAAAGAATCTCCCAAAGACCTAACGTTGAGATTTATAAAGTTTCCTTATTTGATTATTGCATTGTTTCCCTTTCTTGTCTTGTTTCCATGTCTTGCTTTTTTTTCCATTTCTTTGATTACTCGTTTGGTTATAAAACAAAAACTCAAAATCCTAATTGACTTAACTTTAGACACATTTAGACTTAAAGTACTAGACTTCTCTGTGTATTCGATCCATAAGTACTCATCTGACAGAGATGTACACTTGCAGCCAGTATGGTGACGAGGAAAATTATAATAAAACCTCTGATAAAAGTGGTTGTAAAATAAAATAGATCAAGTTTTTGGCGTCGTTTCCGGGGAAGTATTTAGCCTTTAGGATCTAGATTAGGATTAATTGTCTAAGTTTTTACTTTCACGCATAGTTCTCACTCATTTCAAGTTTATTTTGTAGTTAATTATATGCAAGAGTAAATGATCAAAGAACCTTGTGAGACTAGACTACCAAGAAGTTACAAAACTTCAAAGAGAGACAAACCGAAAGAAACGTCAAGCTAGGATGCAAACCCATCCAACCAGGGACCACACACCTACCCAAGGCACTTAACAAGTCCAAACAAGGCTAAGGACGAACCAAGGCTCAGAAAGTGTTGGGGAGAACGCTAAAAGCTCAAGACGATTGCCAACACAATCCACCGAGCGTCCTGAAGCTCCCACTGACCATGTCAGGCCGAGTCATGACCAGTCTCAGTCCCAAGACATGGTTCATGACCTCACTTATGTTGAAGCAAGCCAACCCCACTCAAGTGCTCGCCAAACGAGCCAAGACGCACCAGAACGCTCGCAAAAGGAAAACAAGGCCGATCTACACGAAGAAACGTGTATCGGGTCGATACAAACATGATCTATGGCCGAAAAAGCCGCACGTTCTAAAGGCGCAACCGCATGATCTGAAGCCGCACATGCCTCAAGTTCTGCACGTGAGACCACACTTCTGAAGTTGCACGTGTGCCACTCACATACGAAGGCATCATCGATCATGTGACTAGCTCGTCAACACGCATCGATGCATATCGACCTTCCGATCCAGAGCCGAGGGCGCGACCGTTAGCCCATGTACGACACACACATTTTAATGCCCATCGATACCACAATTCGGACTCAAGCTCCTGTTCCGGCACACTTGATTTTTTTTGTGGGGTACGAGTTCAAGTTTAACAATGTAGTATAAGTGTAGTAGGTTGTCGAACCAACTCAGGATGGAAAACGCACTAGTTTTATGCTGGGTTCAGTATGTCTTAGCGGAATCAATAGGTTTTGTTTTGTCACTAAAAAATCCTAAGCAAACAATATAGATTAAAATAAAATTCAAAAATAAGAATAACTCATGGATCATGGCATTCAAAACAGGCAGTCATTTTCATGCTAGTATGGTTTAATTCACTCAATCAGGTTTATCTTATGCCTAAGAATGTCGAATTCAGGTTAGTTCACTCTCGTGATAAAAACCCATTTCCTAAGCATGCTACTACACAATATCTTGGCAAGCAACATAATCAATAAGCACTAAGCACAATTTGATTCAACAATCAATCAATAACTTAAACAATCTCTTGGAAAGAATTGACTAATAACATAATCATTTTGTTCATGAATTTTATCAAACACCTCTCAGACAATTCTCGTATGATCTAATTATGTTAGCTACTCCAATTCTGGCATAAGATTCATGAATCAATTGAGAATACTTTTTCTTTTAGTCGTAAACCATTCCTAGCAATCAAATTAGCATATTGTTAACTCTAATCCATAAACTATAAGGGACTACTCACAATCCATATTTAGAACACTTAGGAAGTTTCTAGACATGGTTAAGAGTAAGATAGATTAAAAGAGATTAAAACAATAAGCAATCAAAGTAAGAACAAAGAAATCTGAAATCTGAGAATTGCAATAGAAAATCACCAAGTAAGTCTATAACAATGAGTTTGAGAGTACTCAGATCTAAAAACTGATAAACTTAAACAAAAATAAGATAAAAACGTCCCCTAGGGTTTTAGTAATTGGCTCCCTTAAATAATTAGCCAATTTACAACTTAAAAAAAGAAATTTGGACTTAGTTTTTTGTCTCTGCATGATGTGCACCGGTCAAGAGTTGGTGGTATACCCTGACCGGTGTTCTTTCTTCGTAGCTATTTGGGTCTGCCCCGGTCAGCTACCCCGGGGTGGCATGACCAGTGTATAAGTCTCTGGTCAGTCCGTGGGATGAGAGCCGGTCAATTGAAGCGGTGTGGCGTGACCGGCGCATAACTCTCTGGTTGGCTCGTTGGGACAGCACCCATGCACATTGGTGTGCTTGACCGGTGTGGTTGCTCGTTCTGGCACTTAGACGTTTTTGCTCTTGAAACGCTTCATTTTGCTCAGTTCCTTGCCTTAGCCTCCTCTACACCTGAAATGAAAAGTAACATGCAAATGCAACCTATAAGACTCTAAAATGCATCCTAATTTACAACAAAACGAATGAAAACGTAGTGTCAAAACCAACATAATCAATGCATATCAACACTACAACACCTCGACCGCCACCTGCATTACCCGATGGCCGAGCATGACTAATTTGAATGCTTGTTGCACTATCCAACCGATCACATCAAGGCCGACTGGACTAGCCGCTTCACACGATAATCGAGCACCATTGATCTGGACTTCTGAACGAGCCGACCGATCGACCGAACACCCAAAGCCGACCAACTCACTTGATGGCCAGACCGAGCCACCTGAACGCTAGCAATGGTAGTAACTTCATGACCAAGTCGATTGAAGACGCTTATGCTCTAATTGAGAACCTTGCGGCCAGCAACAACAACCACACTCCGGAGTATGACCACACTACCAGAGGAACTAGCTCACATGTTGAGGCTAAGAAGATTTGAGAACTAAACTCCCGGGTAGATCAACTTCAAAGCCACCTCTCAAGGGGATCTAAACTAGTCCAATTCTAAGATGAAGTGGAAGAAATCCCAACTATGGGATGACTACATAAATGATACGCTAATAGATGAGAATAAGAAGAGGTCAACTACATTTTAGGGCAAAATGGCTACAACTAAGGGTTTACTACCAACTTCAAGAGTAATTTCAATCATCTCTCATATATAAACCCTAATGTTGATAATACATGCGACCAAGTTTATCCACAAATCTAAAGAGGCCAGTACCAGAGCAAGAACCCTCAAGGATTCATGCCAAGAGGGCAATACCAGTACCAGAACAAGCCGACCTTCGTGCACAACAAACCAAGCTTCCAAGGATACCCTGGTCAAGAATCAAGTTCTTCTAACCCTGGAAAACATGAAGAGAACCCTCGTGGGTATTGTAATGTCATAGAGACCACTGAGGGAAGCAGCTCAGATGAAGATCGACTATGAACTTATCTCAAAAAACACACGATACGAAAGAGAGAAAAAGACAAGAGCCGACTATGAACAAGTAGAAACAAGTGACAGCCGGAAGCGCTAGCCATCGTCATCACGACCAACTGATCAACAATATCCTTACCAAATCCAAGAGAAACCGAATATAAGTAAGGAGGAGTTACACGCATTCAAGTGCAAAGTTAGAGAGATATCTAACGAGACTATTAATATGTCCTGATTTTAGGAGTTTAAGTTGTATCTTTTGGTGGGATTATAAACCTTTTAACGAGTTATTAACATGCTTTTGGAGCTTTTATGTCTCCTTTCAGGGTTTCACAGGTCTAAAGAGGATGGCTGAGGAGAGATGGTGTTTGGATGCATTTGCAAGAAGACTTGAAGAATGTTATTCCCGTCCAAGCCTCAGTTCAATCGAACCACACTTGGTTCGATCGAACCCTTTCTTCGAACAAGATTGTTGAATCAGATTCGTCGAAGTGAAGAATCAACAAAAAAATGAACCTAGTTCGATCAAACCAGACCCAATCTGACTCATTGGGTCTAGGTTGAGGAAGATCCAAGCTTGAGAAGCACTAATTTGGATCACCCAGAACAGTAGCAAAGGGATTCCGGATAGGTTAGTCATGTCTGACAAACGGGATAGATCCTGTATGGTTTACTTCCATTAAACCTTGCTTAATCAAATCTGCCTAGTACGATGGGATAACAATTCGATTGGATTACCAGGATTTCTAGGTTTTCGGGGCTAGTCAAGTGACGCTGCTAGCACCCTAAGGGCACTGGTTAAGTGTAGGTTCACACCTGAAACCCCGAGGTGAACCTTCTTCCAGAGGTTTAATGGAGGGGACAAATGTTGGGGTTTGTATTGGCTATGGCTCTAGTCTGGCATTAAGTGATGAATGCTAAGGCGTTTACAAGTTCGTCCAGAAACCCAACACGTGTTCCTAGATTTCTAAGTTCCATTCTCGATCATATATCTGAGTTGTTCCCGCCAAAACCCTTTTTAGAAAGCCCTAGATTCGATTTTCTGCAAATATATCATCACACCTACTTGTTTTACTTTCACTATCTCTATTTCACTTATTTCTTGCTACAAATCACAACCTCTCTTGCTAGTTTTATCCATTACTTAGTCTTCATGTCTCTTCGTGTTAGTCTTTAGTCTCTTAGGATTTGATCCCTACGTACTATAGCGACTGTATGTGCACTTGCAGATTTATCTGTCTAGGGTAAAACCTGAGTGACATCAACTACGTTCAAAGAAGCATGGAGCAAGCACAACCTCAGAGAGCACTTCATCATATCAGCTAAGACAAGAGAGGAGATTAAGAGTCTTTATTATGAAGCAATGAGAACTCCTTACTACGCGCTCAAGGAACTTCCACGGTAACCTGACACTGGCAGGTTCTTAGTTCCTATAACACCAATGGATGGAAGATCTGAGATGCTATGTGCGATTCAGGCTCTCTCTTCGGTCTATTTTCACTCACAACTACCCGAGATTGGATCTTGCTTTTGCTTGTTGTAATAAAGGTTTCATTTTGTTTATTAACCCTACTTCACATGTCTATATTAATAGTATTCATGTGTGAGTAGTAGGTAGTTAAGTCTAGGGAGTTTCCTTCAAGGAAACCCTGATCTAGATATGATGGGAATTGGTCCAAAAGGGTGTTGCTTAAGAGTCTTCTCTCAACCCGCACGTAATGCTTGGCTAGGCTTTGATCATCTAGCCAATGATCCAAGAGAAATCTCANTGATCATCTAGCCAATGATCCAAGAGAAATCTCATTGGGGCAAAATCCCATGAGAATACTGATAAGAGGATTTTTTGCCTCTTATTAATCAAATGTA
>OVAU01000853.1:0-17425 GCA_900406315.1 Biscutella laevigata subsp. laevigata
ACAATTCTCCCCCACTTGAAATCGCAACGTCCTCGTTGCATTCGAGCGGGCTTCTCGGACTCTATCCTAGAACCGTAATTGCTCTGATACCAAATTGTAACGACCCGGTTCGTCGGGCCCGTTACCACCAAACCCATTAGTATGATATTGTCCGCTTTGGGCCACAAGGGCCCGCACGGTTTTCTTATTGGGTACCACCCCAAAAGGCCTCATACTAATTGGTTTGGACTTCAGTATATAAATCAGTTAATCTCAGACTCAACTTCCAATGTGGGACAAATTCAGAGACTGGGTCTCACAGCTTCCCTTTTGCTCATATATTTTCCTTTATACTTTCTAAAACTTCTCGAAGGCTTCCATGGTGAAGAGACGAATTAGAGAAGAACAGTGTAAATGCTCAATTTAATTTTAGTCTGTAAATTGGTTTATAATTTTAATGAGGGGAAACGAGATTTTCTAAAACTAATTAGTTTTTCTGTATTGAGTTCTTGAAGGTCAAAAGGGTAAAATACTTGTGAAAAGTGTTTAAGTGACACAAAATGTCTATTTTTGACAAATACTTCAAAAATGTCTCAATAGATAATTGTTCCAAATCTTCTCTAGTTGTTAGTCTAGCCTCTCATCTGTTTCGTTTTTTCTTCGCCAGATGGTTTAGGCTTGGTTTTGGGGTTGGTGTTGATTTCGCAGGCATGGCTTCTCCTTGGTGTGTAACGATGGGTTCTTTCTAGTTCGATCATTGGCAAGTCTTGGGTCTCTAAGATTGGCTCTTCCTGGATTGAATCGAATTAGCTCCTTGTCTCTACAAATTTAGATTGGATCGGGGTCTGCTCATAATTTTGCTTCAGTTTAGACGTTTAGTTTTCGACTCCTGTCGAAGTCGTCGCGATTGGGAGAAAGTGTCTCTCTCGGTTATGAAGCATCGTGCTAGCTTTCAGTGAGGTAAATCTGCATTGCTATAGGAGGGATTCAGGTTGATGGTGTGTTGTCGGCTTCTACCAAATCATCGTTTATTCCAAATTGAAGTTAGTCTGAGGGTTGACTTGAGCTCTTTCTAAGTCCAAATCTGTGGTGTTTAGATCGGTTGTAGCTCTTTTTTTTCTTTGTAGTTAGTTTGGTCTTGGATTTGGTCCCCGGTTTTATTACGGGCATTGATCCCCAGTTTTATTACGGGCATAGGTCCCCGATTTCATTACGGACTTTTGATTTTCCCGATTTCATTACGGACTTTTGGTTCCAAACTCTTGTATTTGTAAGGTTTCTAAAACTTTTGCTAATATAATTCTAGTCGAAAAAAAAAATAATTGTTTCAAATATAAATCTAGTCGTGACTATACCGTTAACTTATTTGATTGATCTTCGTACCAAAATAAAAAGTTAGTTGATTAATCTTTTTTATACCAATTAGTAAATTTAAATTAACTCAGTTTCACTGCATTACGCTGAGATTTAGTATAGGCGATTTGGTAGACAGTTCAGAGTCCGGTCGGTGAAATAAGGTTAGATTCTAAATTTTTTCTTTCACTGCTAATAAAGATAATAAGGAAACAAAGAATATTACTTTTCATTATCAATAAACAATAAAACAAGGCTCAATCCAAATCAACTCAGAATTCAAACTGATCCTTGGCCTAGGAAAATTGAATAAAGACAATTAATGGAATCTTTGTCACTAAAGTTACAACACAGAGAGAGATCTCAATTAGCCTACTCTTCCTCCTCCTCTTCCAAGTGAGCTTCTTCTCCATTGTTCTCTTCTTGCTTTCCTGGAGAATTCTCTCTTTGGGGGCTTGAATTTAGCTGACTCTCCATTAACTCACCTTCTTCATCTGATGAAGAAAGTGCCCTTCTTCGTCTCGCAACTGAAGCAGGTACCTGTACCCAACCAAACCAACACAATGTGAAAAACATCGTCCTTTCTTCTTCAAACAGTTACGTCTGTGCAGTAGTTCCATGATCTGAACTGCAGTTAATAAAAAACAAACAAATGGCATTGTATTTACCTCATCCTCATCAGCATCAGGATCTTCGAGTCCAGCAGCAGCGAGAAGATCATGAGCATCATCATCCACAGGTTCCTCAGTATCTTGATTTGTCATCTCATCGTCCCTGTTATAGTTAGTGTTGGCATCTTCATCTTCCACTTCATTATGATCATCCATAGGAGCAGCTTCTTCTTCATCATCCTCATAGTGTCTAGCCCTTGAGCTTTTGTCCTTCTTTCTTCTCTTCCCGCCTTTCTTTCTTCTCCGTTCGCTGGGCCTACCTTCCCCATCATCATCTTCTGCTCTATCCTTACGCTTATGAGATCCATGTGTCTTCCATTGTTCCTATGGCATTAAATATTACAGACCAAAAAATCATCCCAAACATCTCTGAAGACAACCTATTGTAGTAAAAAGCAGGAGACTTCCCACCTTTATACGTTGAATTTTTTCTTCTTCTTGCTTGAGGCGTCTCAGCTCGGCTTCCTGTTTTCTTTTCTCCAACTGTTCAAGAGAGAGAACCCATCAGTGCACATCACAGAATTAAATTCAAATCATCATCACCAAAATAAAATTTGCTGGTGATGCAAGTCTGTGGTTACCTGATATTTTCTATGCTCTTCAGCTTTACGGCGTGCTTCTTCTGCCAAAGCAGCCTGACGAGCAACCTCTAATCTCTGCCGGTTCTGCAGCTCCTCACGCTCAGCTGCTTCACGGTGAACTTTTGCTCCTTCTAGCAGGTGTGTGCAATACTGGACATGGGTTTGTATTTTCTTACTGTCAAACCCATGAACATGTAGGTCGGATGCAGCAGACAGTTGAGTGAATACACGAACAGCATTCTCTGCTTCTGTAACTGTCGATCGCACCTGCAGAATCAAGCAAGCAGATTCCCTTGTTACGACTGGACGAATTAATTATGTCTAAACTTCTTGTAAAACGAAAAGTATAATCCTATAACGCATACTAGGTTTTCAAAGGATGACCCTAAACATTATGCTAGGATGTGGCAAGAAGTTCAGCATACATGAGCTGTAGAATAGAACTAATAATCTGATATATTCCCAACTGATGCATACTAAAAATCAGTTTATCTTTGAAGCATAAGAAACAGAAGGCTAGAGTTAGAAAGATGCAAGGAAAAAATATCAGTCACTTAGAAAGGGAGAATGTTTAGTTTGACAACCTCGTCAGCTGTTCTCTTTTTCTTTTGTAGTGTAGAAGACGATGATTTCTGCATTACAGCACCCAAATCAAATCTGAATGTGTAATTTGAAGGGGACAAGTGAATAGCCCTTAATAGTGCCTTTTTGCAGTCTTGCCACTGCTCAGCTTCATAATGGGTACGGGCTAAGTAAAGAAGAATCTGAGAGTCTGTGTTGTAAAAGAACTTCCGCAAGCAGTTTTGATACTGTAAGAAAAATGGTTAATGCACAGAATACATCAGCTACACGCAGAACTTAACGCAGACGAAACTGAAATACTCTATAAACATGACAAACCATTTTCACGGCTAAGGCAAAATTCCCTTGAGCAAAGTACACATGAGCCAGATTCACCCATACATCAGGCATCTGAAGAAATACACTTCCACTTGCAGCTTCTTGAACCTTAAATATTCAGAAAGTTTTAATGACTTGGAGAATTTAACTAGCCTAAACAATGGATAGAAAAAGATCAAGCTGACCTGAGTAAAAAGATCCTTGGCAATATCGAATTGTCCTTTCTCTGCCAATACAATGCCAGAACCGTTGGCAGCATACATGTTGGAATTATGTTGAGTCAGGACCTGTTAATTCCGATTATTGAAAATGAGTAATAGGATTAACATTGCTAGTTAGCTTGCAATGTATTAGCGTAGAAAATTAAAACCAAAAAACTCAGGGTGGCCCAAGCATCAATCAAAAAGAAGCTGAAGTAATAGCAACCTAATGCAGATCGCTTGACTCAGGTGATCAACTGAAGTTTCATTCAAAGGTTGTTCCGCTACTTTCCAGATCTCACTATTCTTTGATGCACAGTTATCCCAAAACTATCTTATTCCAAAGAATTAACCAAAATTAAATGTAATTATATTTCCAAAACTCGAACTTTCAAAACAAAAATTCAGAGCAACAAAGAAGTACAGAAGCAAAGAAGGCATCCTGTGCAAACAGTTATACTTCAGGAACTTCATAGCTCTATGAAAGTAACGGAAGAAATCAAACATCATACTTTAGTATAAAGTTCACCACCCTCTACCAAAGCAGCAAATGAGCATATATAACATTCAAAAAATTACTCATTGGAGAAAAGCACGGAAGAAATCAAACATCATACTTTAGTATAAAGTTCCTTGGCCTTCTCCAGATGTGTAGCTTCTAATTTTGGATTTCTTTTCTCATTGCGCATTGCAGCGAAGTAATTCCAGTTCCCCTACACCATTCCAGGAAGAAATATTACACACAAAAAAGCTTGTAGAATAAGAAGCTAACATCTCTAGGAGTATGGGAGACTATTTCAAGTATCTAATGCCCAACACGTTATCAAATTTGGGCGTCCAGGAGGTTCAAGATAGATTCCAAGTCAGTTAGAAGTCTGCTAAACATCTGACCTCACCAGGTTACTCGTGGAAGAATCCTACAGAATGAAAGGCCACTCTTCCATGCATACATATTAAAAAGACCCTCAGGGTATCTTCTTTGCATACCCCTTGGCTAAGTGTTGTACAACAGAGCCCGGATAAAAGCGTTAGCCTATTATCAACAAACTAGGCAGGGGAGAGTCAATGTGGAAGGGGGGACCTTTCGAGTGTTAGATGCTCATATTAATCAATTAATTGAAAAGGTTATGCCATCTGTTTTGAAGTTTGACCAACCCAAAAGGAACTTGAGGGCATCTTATATTCTGAAACCGCAATAATGAAATGAACATACAAATATATACCAGAGAAAGTGTAGCATATGAATCCTTCCCATCAGTCGCATCACTAGCAGCTCGAAAGGTTTCTTTAGCCTTAACCCAGTCATCATTCTTAAGCTCCAGTTCCCCAAGCAGAGACAAAGCATTTGGATTTTTATCATCCACCTTCAGAGCTTCATTAACCTATAGGGGAAAGTAGGAAAACGTGGTCAGAACTAGAAAACAACCTGATTCAGAGAAAATAACTGCTGCTGAAAAATTGGTAGAAGACCAGTTCAATGGCTAGAGGAAAATTATTCTGCGCTTTTGCACTCGCAGCAAGCCTCAAATAAGCATCTATGTAGCCAGGATACTGCACCAAAAACTCAGTCAGAATAAGTCAACAGAAATCATGAGACAAACATCAGATGTGGGAAAGAAAAACGAAAAAATTCAAGCATAGATGAAGGTAAGCATTCGGAAAATTATGTAAGACATGGTAAGTGGATAAAATACTAAAGAAAAAAGGAACATGAAGCTGAAAAATATATTGCAAGTGCACCAAAAATGGGTTTTGAACTTCTGAAGAAACGCATAAACCAGTAAATCATAACCAAAGGGAAGTAGGAGTAAATATACCTTGAAAAGTATCAACCGATACAGAAATGTCGCTGTTTCTGTTTTGTGTAACTGCTCAAGCAATCTAGCCAAGTTAAACAAAGTTGTGACTTTATTCCAAGGTACATCGACAGAGTGACCATTTTCAATCAGCCTATGGAAAATGCCAGTATCCTTGTACTCCAGGACAGAGACACCAGTAAGTTCTAAATTTTCTTTTTTCTCAAGTAAGCTAATCCAAATTCCATCACCCAGAGCCTCCTTAAAATTGTCGAGCGCAGACTGAAATGAAGAAGAGTAGTGAAGCAAGTAGCTAAAATTCAAACCAAAAGCAGTAAGAAAAAACAATTTACAAACCTCAAATTCTTCTTTCTCAAAATGTAAAGCACCAATGTCATTTAGGACTTCTATAGGCACTTCTTGCCCTCCCTTTTTCATGAGCGTTCGTGCCTGGGAGTTTACATTTTTTAATTCTCAGACAAAATGCCATCTTTCTTTGATAACGTAAAAAAAATTATCATGTACTGGAGCAGGAGATCAGATATCAAAACCTAACTTTAAATTAGACATACCATTTTGAAGGCGTCAAGAGCAGCCCCTGTGTCAGATGATATTAGCAGCTCACCAAGGCCAACAAATGCCTGCAAGACCAATGTATAGTATGTAAAAAAGACAAAACTATACATCTAGGAAAAATAAATTGCAGAAAACAAGGATCTATATCCCTATTAAATCTTCAGCAAGACTTAGGAGCTGTGAAATAACCCAAAAGGTGTCAGAGTAAACTAAGTCTTGCTACAATGTTTTTTCAACCATACAAAGGCTAAAGTACTCGAGCTAAAAATTTGGTGACAGAAGTGGAAGTGTCACAAGGTGTCCGGGTAGTAGAGACAGCATGCAAGTATCAAAACTTTGAAAGATATAGAACAAAAATATAGTTTATTAAACCAAACTAACCTGGGCATCACGTGGATCAAGTTTTGTGGCCCTCCGCATGTACTCTAGGGCCTTGTCAGTTTGTCCAAGCTGAGTGTATAAGTGCCCGAGAGCCTATAGAAGGAAAAGACAAATGAACATGAAGCATTTTAAATTTTCAAAGGATAAAATAAAAAATGAAAGATCAATAAAGAAAAAGTCAGCATTCATTTCACCTTCAGAGTCTCACAGTTGTCAGGATAGACTTCCAATACTTTCTCAAAGTTCATTACTGATCCTTTAAGCTCCCCCAACTTTAGTTGTACTTGACCCAAACCTGCAACATCAACAAAACCCAAAATAAATAACCATAAAGGCTACAGAATAGTTCTGCAAATATAAGCTCATGAATAAGCTAGGCTGGAAACTGAAGCATGAGATGTTCTACCGAAATTTTTTCATTATTCATACTTACATACTGAAGCTATATAATGACGGTCTCACTGAACTACATAACCAATCGGTTAACCGAGATTAGTATTGAAAAAATTATACCACAGTTAACTCAACTGAATTAAACGGGACTTCATAAAACTAAACCGAAGTTCTTTTATTTTATGTAAAAAGGAATTACTGAGAAAATTCTGAACTGATATCTGAACCGAACTGATAATTGAACCAACCTGATAGCCGAACCAAACGAAACCCATAACTGAATCAAACAGTACAGATAACCGAACCAAACCGAATTGATAACTGAACCAAACTGAGCCGATAAATGAACCAAACTGAACTGATAACAGAACCAAACCGACCAAAACTTTCCATAAATTTTAACAATATTGACAAACTGAAGAAACTGAAAACCGAACCGATCCGAACAGAACTTTTATTGGGCTATTTCGATAACCTTTACAAATAACCAAGAAAACGATAACTCAACATGAATCGATAACGCAACATGAACATGAACCGATATACCCGAATTCAGTAGGAAAGTTGAGAAAAGTTACCGAAGTAGGGAAATACAAATTCGTGCGGCTTATTGTTAGTTTCTTTGATGGCTGCCATATAGTACATCCCAGCTTTTTCATAGTCCCCCTAGAACAAGACCATAATCAAACATCAGAAAGGAAGATTAATTCAGGGTTTTTTCAGCTCAAAAATATCTTCAAGGCCTTTTTGAATTTTTTCTTCCAATTCCTTAACACTGAAAAGTTCAGGGTTTTTAGCCCTAACGTACACGAGAGTAGACTACAAAGGTCCTTGCTAAACATATTTTTAAGACTAGATAAGAATGGAATACACGGAAGAGGGTGAAAAATATGTCTAACCTTGCTATGATATGACCGTGCTAAATTGTAAAAAGAATGAGACTTTGTTGGCCCATGAGTTGAAACGGCTAATGCCGTTTCAGTCAGCTGCTCAACAAGAAAGTGCTGGCCAGTGAAGAAAAAGTGATTGGCCAGATAATTCAAGGCAGCTGCGCAATAGGGATAAATCTCAAATGCTTGATGCATTCTCTCCATTCCTTTCCTCATTCCTACAGCTATATATATATATGAATTACTATCAGCAAATGCCATTAATATAAACTTCCTCCGCATACAAGCATTAACAGATGGTTTCAGACTGAGTTATACTAACAATCATTCGCTTGCAAATCCATGATCCCAAGTGCCACAAGAGCCTCCACATTATCAGGATCGAGCTGCAGATATAGCATATTATTGAAGTAAAACAGGCTACATAATAAGAAAAATAAGATCAACATCCAGGTCCTACTTGCCTGCAAAACACGATCAAACGCCTGCCTTGCTTTATCTAGTTGCCCCAACTTATAACGACAAAGACCAATTCCTAGTCTCACAGCTGCAGGACACCCGGGATATACACGCAAGGCCCTCTTAAGACAGACAATTATTTAATAAATGAATACATACACAAATGAAAAATCAACAATTTGTTCAATAGTTATATTAAACTGTCTGTATCACATAAAAATCAAAGAAATAAAATTTACAGCCTGAATGAAGAAGTGGTTACATAAATAAGAGTCGATAAGGAAAGGCATACCTTGTACAACTGCAACGACTCAGAAAAATGCCCACGATTAAATTCCACAGAAGCCTGTATATGCGATAGAGCAAGTTAGTAATTTAAAGAAAGTAGAGAATAGGCTATATATGTGATAGAGCAACCATGATTGTGTTTATAAAAATTAAGCAATTATTATGCATGTCTTTAGCCAAGACTGAGAAGATTCTGTATATAGAATACCTTGTGCTAAGTTACAGAAACTAAAAATCATTATTACTTATACCTGACCAAGAAGAGCAGGAACATTATCAGGGGCACTGTCTAACACAATCGCAAATGCCTGAAGTGCATTATCGATTTCACCCTTAGCAAGTAAGAGCTGACCTGTAAACAGACGATTACATTCAGGATTTATAACGTAGAGCTCCACCACGTTCAAATTCTCAGTGAAGACATTGTACATAGAGAAACAAAAAAGAAATATTAGTATAGTGTTTGCTCTCTAAAGAAGAGGAATGGACCATACAGGATCATAAGTCTATTAACAGGTCTTGTAACAGAGAAGTAGCAGTTAAACCAACTTCCTCTTTATAGCTATATAGCATCGAGAGTCCACAAAAAGAACACAACAACCATTTTATAAAAGGAATAGGAGTGTTGAAGTGATTACCTTTCCCAACCCAAGTGGAAGGTTCATGCATATCGATTCTCGATGCTTTGTTATAATATTGAGTAGCCAAGATAAAAAAATCCTCTTTCTCTCTGTTTTTTGTCTCAGTTTTACCAAGGTAGCTGTAATACGCGCCTAGAGCATTCAAGATTGCTATTCTCTCGTACTTAACATCAGTATAGTATTCATCAATATCTAGCAAGAAGAAACACAAAACGAGTTTTCTTTTTAGTTTTAAAATACTGTTAATCTAAACAATAAAGAAACAATTCTGAATGTTGAAGCATTACCAGAACTTGACCCTTCCTCCAGTATTTGACGAAATTGCTCAACTTTTCCTTGCTTAAAGTATTCCCTCTTCAATAGAGATGAAGCCAGAAATCAGAAGCAATTGAGAGACGAATAGAAGAGAAATAATCAATAGAGAAATCAAACTTATGGAGTTTGAAAAAACCCGTTAAGGTAATCAATAAAACCCATCACACCGAAAATTTCAACAAAAGCTCTCAATAACACAAATTTCAGAGAAACCTAAATAAGGACACTGAAGAGATTCAAAACAAAATCAAAAGGAAAATCGAGGGAGAAGAAACGAACCGCTATGATGAGCCAAAGATCGAGAGGAGCTTGTTCGGCTTTAAGAATATCAAGAATATCAGAAGCATCACGAGGGAGTTGATCAAGAACAACCCTAACTTCTTCTTCTGAATTTTGAACAGGTATGTATACACTCGCCATTGTTTGGCAAGCGAGAATAAGGAAGACTTAGCGAGAAAAGTAGTGAAGAAAAACCCTAAAGATCTGTATAGTGTAAAAAAAGAGCGAGAGTCAATTTGCAGTGGAGAAAATCTGTCGATTTAGAGTGTGGTTGTGTGTATGTGGGAAGAAAGAACGAACGATGAATATTTCGCTGAGAAGAAAAAAATATTGAAATTAAAGGAAACGATTTGAGGTTAGAGCTTTGTAGTGCTGCAATTCATTAGTTTTTCCTTTTTTGTGTCCTTCGCTTTTGAGATTAAACGAAAAACAAAAACGGAGGAAGTTTTGAGAAATTTTTTATTTTGTTATAAAATATTATAATATAATATATGTAAGAGACATCTCTTTTTTTTTTTTCCACGCAAAGGAAAGATGTAATTAAAAATGCCAAAGCACAAGTTTTACAACCGGATAAAAACCGATACAATAACCAGAAACTGAAAGCACGGCGATTAAACAATTAATCTTGTGAGATAAGCCGGCGGTTAACAAGCAAACCCTAGAACACAAAGACATTATCACATGAAAACTAGACAAGACACACAGAGCAACACTCGGAATGAGATGTGAGAATCCGAAGACGAGGAATGAGTTGAACTGACGATGCTGTTATTGAGAGTCCCGAAGCGCCTAAGACTAGTGTACATTTTCCATTCGATCTTGTGAATGGATCCACTAGCAACTGCAGACGAAAAACAGACGACTCCGGAGATCTTGAAGGGAGAAACCCGATTTTAAGAAGAAATCCAAAGCATGAACATCAATCCCTATGCTCGGGCCAAAACCAGAGCGAGCCTCCATACCAATTCAAACACAGCACAAACCAGGAAGCTAATCCTACTCGTAAACTGAACAACAATAAACGAGAGGCAGGTCTCAAGCCTAGTCCCCTTATTTACCCTCAAATCTAGTGCTGAGATTTATAACCGAACCGAGTAAACCGAACCGGAAATTTGGCAATTCGGTCCGGTTTCGGTTATTGGGCGTAAACCGATCGGCGTGAATTTAAATTGGATTCGGTTATGGGAGCGGGTCAGTTCGGGTCAGGGTACCCGATTGGTTACCCGAAAAAACCCTAAACTACTATACTCTCATACTCTGCGTTTTGTCTCATAACCAAAACTCACAAAAAAAATTTCGTTTCTCTCGCTCGAGTGGCGAAAATCTTGGCGATTCATCCTTCTTCTTCGATCTTCTTCTTCTTCTCCTTGTTTCTCCGATCTGCTTCTTCCTCTGCTCCGACATTCTTCTCTCTTCTTCTCCGTTCGCCGTTCTCCCTTGAATCGTGTAGGTTTTTGAACTGTAAACAAATTAGGGTTTGTAAATTTGGGGATTTTATGCTTTCGATTTTGATTACGGCTTTTAAGGTTTGGATTTGGGATTTTAGGCCTTTAAGGTTTCAAATTGGGGATTTTAGGGTTCCGACTTTGATTTCCGATTTGGGGAATTTATGATTCTGATTTTGATTTCGCTTTTCTGATATTGATTAAGGCTTTTAGGGTTTGTATTTGGGATTATATGGTTTTGATTTGAGATTTTAGGGTTTCAATTTGGGATTTTAGTGTTTTGAATTGGGGATTTTAGGCTTCCGATTTTGATTTCCGATTTGGAGATTTTATGATTCCGATTTTGATTTCGGTTTTCTGATATTGATTTCGGCTTTTAGGGTTTGGATTTGGTTTTAAGGTTTTAAGGAGTACAAAATTTTGGTTTTGTTCGGTTTTGTTCTGTTTATTCCCAGTAATAAACCGAGTAAACCCGAAATAAACCGAGTAAAACCAATAATTTACAGGGAATTAACGGTTTCGGGTAATTTCGGTTTTTTTTTTACAAAACCCGGAAAAACCGAATTCCGACCCGACCCTATATTTATTTCGGGTAATTTCAGAAGCTAAAGTTGATTTCCGAACTAACCGAAAAACCGAAAATTTGACCCGAACCGAACCGACCCGACCCGAATCGCAGCGCTACTCAGATCTCTGTTTGTAATCTCTCAACGACACTCGAAAATGAAAATATTTGTTCATTATTTTATTAAGTATGAAAATATGGAAATGGCATAAAAACCAAAAGGAGTTGAAATAATTACAGGATATACCAGGATAAAACCCACCCTATGTGACCCGACCCGCGAGACTTGATTCAACCGAAGATAAACCGAAAAATCCCCAAAACTCTACAATTAAACCGAACCCTAGTTTTACCAAAATTAAAATAGCATTTCTTCACTTAACGAAATTGAAATTGAAATTGAACCCAGAGATACGAAATTGAAAGGGCATATCTTGCTTACTAGAGATGATCGTCATCTCTCCACGAGAATCAGTCATCTCTTAAATCAGAATTTCGTTCGAAATGGTGGAAACAAGGCTGCGTAAGAGGAAGGAGCCCTCACTGGAGGTCTCCTTATCAACGGCGGCGGAGGAGGTGAAAAAGAGAAGAGTGATGTTTGTAAGGAGCATCGAACAGTCCTCAGGGATGGTGGTGGAGGAGAATTCGACGGAGGTGGAGGATAACGCGACGACGGCGGACGAGAACGAGACGACGGCGGATGAGAACGAGATGGCGGCAGACGAGAACGAGACGGCGGCGGAGAATATGACTACGGAAGGAAAAGAGTCCGAGGAAGAGGAAATAGAAAATGAAAAAGAAGGTGAAGGTGAAGAAGAAGAGTCTTTCGAGGAAGAGAAAGAAGATAATGAAGGTGAAAAAGAAGGCGAAGAAGAAGGAGCGAATGCGGACGAAGAGGTAAGGAATGGAGCGGATGAGAGGAGGAATTCAGCCTCAGATGATGAATTGAGAGCATCGGTAAGTAAGGTTTACGAAATGAATGTGTAATACTATGAATACTTGGAATTTATTGGTAAAACTGTTTTCCGGAAAAGAGTAATACTAGTAAAACGTAGAAATTCTGGATAATACAGTTTTACATTAATGCATAATACTTGGAAAACTTAGGATTTCTGGATAACATAATTTTACTTGCATGCATAATACTATATCTGGATAATACTCTCGTTTAACTTGAATGCATAATTTTATTGACTTGCAGGAAATAGAGGCAACCAAACCATCAAACATGTTCTTTCCTCCATCTCAGTACAAGAAACAGATTAAGATTGGGACGAGATGCAATATAGCAGACGTTATTACAACGTTGGATAAACTCAACCCGAAGCTGTCTAACTTCGAGAGGAAATGGTTTGAGGAGCATCCTCAATTCAAGCACTTATTCCACTTTGCGCAAATAGAAAAGAACCACAAGGTTCAAGGAATGTGGATGTTGATGTTGAGGACCGCAGAAACCAAAAAGGAGAAAGAAGCGTGGTTCATTGCCAATGGTGTTCCCATCCGTTATGGGCTGAGGGAACATGCCTTGGTCTCTGGACTTAACTGTGACAACTTTCCTCTTAACTACAAGAAGGTTGGTGGAGAAAAGTTTGTGGATCGACATTTCAAGGAGGGAGAACCTAGAAGGTTGGAGGATGTGAAAGCGAAGCTAGTCAACATGGGATCACATAAAGACAGACTGAAGATGGCGGTTCTATTCTTCTTAGGAAGTGTCATTTGCGCGCAAACGAAGGTTGGAAAAGGCGCAAAGAATGTATTCGAATTTTTCCAAAGAGCAGTAGATGACCTTGAGTTCTGCAAGAGGTTTCCTTGGGGAAGATACTCGCATGAGTACATGTTGAAGCTGATAACTCACACAATGAAAAATTTTAAAGGGGTCGTCCCGGATGATCGGAATACATTATGGCATATACCGGGTTTCTGTGTCCCATTAGAGGTTAGTAAAAGAAGAAAAGAAATGACATTTTGCGTATTGTTGGCATTACAAAATGTTGTGTTTTTGTAGATTCTTGCATTCGAGGCGATTCCTAAACTGGGAAAAGTCTTCAGAGAACCGGTAGTAGGAGCTGATAAGAAGTGTCTGTTGATGTGCAAGTGGACATTCAAATAAAACAGACTGAAAGGGTTGTCACTTTCCGACATAAACAATGAACTTGGTCATGAAACTGTGAGTTCACTTATCTGGAGTTGTTTAGGCTCTGTTTTAGAATACTGGTAGAACTAAGGTCGAACTTTGATAAGTTGGAACAAATTGTGATTTTTGGTTTTTATAGGATATTCACACCATCATCCATGCCAAAACTTTAGACGAATAATTTATGTTGGATGACTTGCTTGAACTTGATGATGATGCTGATAAGGCTGACCTTGCTGTCGATAGTTGGGACAAACATGTGTTTGAGAAATTACCAATATTTTTCAAAGACATGTTTGACGAAGATGTCGCCGCCCGAGAGAAAGAGACAGGCCCGACAGAAGATAGGGCAGAGGCCAGAGATGGAGGTGAGGGAGCTGATCAAACGGATGACATTATGAAGACATTGAAGTCGATTGTGAAAATGATGAAGCGAGTTGATAAAAAGGTCGATGACTTGGGTAAGAAGGTTGATGACTTAGAGGCGTTGGTCAAAGAAGCAGGAAAGAAGAAGAAGTGAATGACCTGTGTTTTAAGTATGAAAGTTTAAGTATTAACTTATTTTGAGTATGAACTTATTATTGGTTTGATATCTTTGTTTGAACTTATTACTGGTATGTTATGTTGTTATTATTGGTATATTTGTTTGAACTTATTATTGTTATCTTATGTTGAAATTTTATCTTGTTCGAAACAGTTTATTGACACAAAAGACTTAACTTAAGTTTGAGAACCAAACCAAATATAAGATAACCATAGACTCCATAAGTTTGACAACCAAAGATAACATACTCCTGTGCAACCAAAGACAGACTCAACTAAAGATTACATAATTCAGTGCAACGAAAGTCAGATTCAACCAACAAAAGATTATATAATTCAGTACAACCAAAGTTAACATAAGCTGCTTGAATTTCATGGACCGGACGGTCCAGCAGGTCCAGCAGTAAGCCAGGCCTTGAGCTTTGCGAGCTCTTCAGCCATAGACTCCACCTTCCTCTTTAAAATTCCAACTTCCTCTTCAACACCAAATACCCATGGCTGACGAAAGTGGAGCTCATCATCCTGCAGTTTCACATAGTTTTACGTAGTTTGACAAACATAGTTACACACAGTTTCACTCAATTTTACGCATACGTTGAGGAAAAACAACAATTACCTTGTAGTTCTTGCAGGTGAAGTACCTACTCCCCGGTAAGGTATCAAAATCACGTCGATACTTTGGATCTGGAGACACATCTTGAATGATATAACCCCCACAAGGACATCTTTCTGGAATCCCCCACTGTGCATCGGAGATGGCATTAACTCGGTCGTAGTGCGCCTTCGCTTTCTTCATATCACGCTTGTCATGTTTCTCAACCCATGGATCCATGAAGAAAATGGAAAAATGATATACTTTGAGAGAGAGAGAGAGACGAGAGAGGAGACGCTGAAGGAGGAGATAAAAGAAGAAGATGAGTAATGGTTAGAAGGAGGCCTCGAATAGAAGAGGAGAGTAGATATAAAGGAACATTGGTACGAGTTTCGAGCTGACACATTCAGCTATTTTGATTTGACCAAATCATTTTGAGTTTTCAGTTTGGGCGCCAAATGAATATCAAAATTTTCGAATTTCCCTCTAAAAGTTTACACTTAGTTTTACTTTAAGATAATGGTATTACATATATCCTTCATAGTTCTACTTTTGTTGATTTCAATTTTTTTAGTTATACCTATATTATTAAGTTCTTAATGTAGTTTTACTTATCTTTTATCCGCATTAAAATGTTAGCATTACGTGATTACTGCAAAAATACGTTTGAAATCATCAATCCGTAGAATACTCCTTTGGAACTTGTTCTTGTTAAGGAAGTGTTCTTGGAAAGACATTGAAATGTCTAAGATAAATTCTGAAACTATGAGTTTTGTTGATTACAAATTTACTAAATTACTTTAATTTAAATTAGATTGTTGATTACTTTCATGTATGTTATTTAAAGGTTGAATAATAATTTACTGTTATATTATTTTCAAAAGTTAAACAAAATCCAATTATAATATTAAGCCATAGTTAACCAAAGTATTCCATAGTTGTACACAATCTGATCCACCGATATCTTACAATACATAATTGAACAACACAATAAAAATTTCATTCATTAGGATAACCATGATTTCCAAACAACAGCCAATAGAAACCGAAATTTTGCCTCGCTCGCCTTTTTGTTTTGTGTCCTTTTACGTCGTTCTCCAAGAGATGGCTTCCTCTTATCTTCTTTCCTCCCCTTCTTCTTTGAGCGAATCGGAGGTATTGGCTGAATTTCTTTGATATTATCAGGTATATTCCATTCAGAGATGTCTGACATAGAGTAAATAGTCTTCTCATAAGCTTGTGCCCAAACTTCAGCCCAATAATATGGTGAGCACAACTCATGATACTCTATTTGGACTCCACATCGACGATCGGGATCACTAGAATGATAATATAAATACGTTGCAAGTCCGTGGACCCAAGGATACTTTTGATAATAAAAAACCTTGCACGTACAACTCCTCGATCTCAAGTTCACCAAATGAAGTTTCCTATCGTCAATGTCTGTTATCTGGAACTCAAGTTCATAATTATTTAGCTCACGGACTGGTGTTTTTTTAGCTTTCGCTCATATGTTGTGCAAGTGGATCTCTACAAGAGGAACCAGTTTGGCATCAATCGATCCGTTCATAGCATCCTTCCTATGTTGGTTAAACCACTCTGAAATTTTTTGAATGATTGTATCCAACAATGGTAGTAAGGCATACCTCCTAGCATCCTTAAACACGCTGTTCATTGACTCCACACTGTTGCTAGTGTCCAAGTTATACTTGTCACGAGGGAAAAAAACCCGTGCATAAGTGTCTTTCTCAGTATTATCCTCCACATACTTGTAGGCTGAAGAATATTTAACCTTGAAAGATGCGTAAGCAGACTCGAACTCAGTCATCGTGTAACACCTCGCTAACTTCATAAACCTCCATCCGACTACAACTTTTTTGGTGTTACAAGCATGCCCTCTTACGTTTTGTGACAAATGCCATATACAATGTCCATGATGAAATTGTGGAAACACAATAGCTATAACCGTGATGAGGCTCTGGTTTTTGTCGCTCATAAAAACTAATTCAGAAAAGTCAGATATAATAGTTCTAAGCATCTCGAAAAACCATGTCCAACTAGCTTTATTCTCCCCGTCTAGTATTCCGATAGCTAGGGGATAATGGTGACGATTAGGATCTTGGGCTTTAGCAAATACTAGTACACCACCATACCCATTCTTCAAAAATGTGGCATCCACAACTATACTTTTCTCATGACCAAAAATCCTTGAATACAAGCTCCTAAAGCTATAAAGAGGTACTTGAACTTACCTGCTTCATCCAATTTCAATTTTGTCTTTGTTTTTGGATTCGCCTACTCTAACATGCACAAGTAGCTGGAAGCATCTTGTAGCTGTCTTCTGAATTACCACACAATTGATTAATCGCTAGATTTTTCCCTCTCAATGCCGTGGAGTACGATACTTTTACCCCAAATTTTCTATGTAGCAAATCCATGAT
>OVAU01000854.1:0-17425 GCA_900406315.1 Biscutella laevigata subsp. laevigata
TTAGTTCAATAAGGAGAAGGCGAAATATCTTGTTATCAAATGCCTACCTTGAATGGGAAAAGAAGATCAACAAAGTGCGAGTAGCAGCCACGAAGTTCCATGATTATGCTTTGAGTTGGTGGGACCAACTTATGACTTCAAGAAGAAGGAATGGGGAACTTCCCATTGAGACTTGGACCGAGTTAAAAGCGCCCATGAGAAGGAAATTTGGGCCCAACCATCACCACTGGGATCTTCATCAAAGGCTAAGTAGATTTACTCGAGGATCCAAGACGGTTGAAGACTACTTTCAAGAGGTAGAGATGCTTCTTCTCCAAGCTGACTTTAGAGAAGATCGTGACACCACTATGGCTAGATTCCTTGGAGGATTGAACCGAGAAATCCAAGATCATTTGGAGCTATAACACTATGTTGAGTTAGAAGAGATTCTGCACAAAGCCGTGACGATTGAGCAACAAATCAAGAGGAAAGGAAAGGCACCTTTCAAGTCACCCTACAGTAAAGATTCGAAGCCAACTTATGCCAAGGAATGGGATCCGTCGAAGAAACCATTCACTCCAGCCACTATGGAATTCGCCAAGGAACAACTGAACCCTTTTAAGGACAAGGGCAAGGGAATAGCTAATCCAACAAGGGCTCGAGATGATAAGTGTTTTAAGTGTCAAGGCCGAGGACATTATGCCAATGAATGCACCAACAAAAGGGTCATGATCCTTCTTGAGGATGGACAGTACTTGTCAGAGGATGAAGAGGCCATTCAAGAAGAGCAAGAAGAATCCTCCGAAGAGTGTGAAGAAGATGCTGCAAGAGGAGAACTCTTGGTGTCTCAGAGACTTTTGAATTTGTTTCCCAAGGAGAAAGAAGACGCCCAAAGAGAAAACTTGTTCCACTCTCCGTGATTTGTGAACAAGAAGGTGTGCAACCTAATTATAGACGAAAGAAGTTGCACCAATGTGGCTAGCACCACCATGGTGATCAAAAGCTCAACCTTGCGATGCGGAAACACCCACGGCCTTACAAGCTTCAATGGCTCAATGACGAAGGAGAAATGAAGGTCACCCATCAAGTTATTGTGCCCATTTCCATAAGAAAATATGAAGATGAAATCATTTGTGATGTCTTGCCAATGGAGGCTGGACACATACTCTTGAGAAGCCCTTGGCAATATGATCGAAGGGTTATTCACAACGGCTTCACTAACAAGTACTCCTCCGAACACAACGGAAAGAAGATCACCATTCTCCCCATGATTCCTCAAGAGGTTTACCAATATCAAACTCACTTGAGAAAGAAGGATGAGACAACCACTAAGGCCTCCAACTTTATTGTCCAACCAAGTGTAGTAAGGTAATCCTTATATGCTAAACAAGCTGTTTTACTCTTTGTCTATAAGGAAGCTCTTAGTAGCTTAAGTAACCCACCATTGGACCATCCAAGTGAACTTTAGGATCTATTGCATATATTTGAGGATATTTTTCTAGGTGAAGAAGCTCAAGGACTACCTCCTCTAAGGGGCATTGAACAACAAATCGACTTTGTCACCGAAGCCACTCTCCTAAAGAAGTCAGCTTATAGAACCAATCCCTTGGAGACCAAGGAACTTCAAAGACAAGTTCAAGAGCTGCTTAGCAAGGGACACAAACGTGAAAGCCTAAGTCCTTGTGTTGTACATGTGCTCTTAGTGCCTAAGAAGGACAGATCATGATGCATATGTGTAGATTGCCGAGCAATCAACTCCATAACGGTTAAGTATCGCCATCTCATACCTTGTCTTGATGACATGCTTGATGAACATCATGGCTTTAAGATCTTTTATAAGATATATTTAAAAAGTGTATATCACCAAATTAGAATGAAAGAAGTAGATGAATGGAAAACGGCTTTTAAGACTAAGCATGGCTTATACGAGTAGTTTGTGATGCCTTTTGGCCTAACCAATGCTCCACGCACTTTCAAGAGATTATGAACCATGTCCTTAGGAAATTCATAGGCTTGTTTGTGGTGGTCCACTTTGATGAGATGTTAGTCTATAACAAATGCTTGATTGATCATGTTCAACACCTAGAATCAGTTTTAGAAGTTCTTAGAAATGAAGAACTCTATGCCAATCTTGTCAAATGCACTTTTTGTACGGATAACCTAGTGTTTCTAGGTTTTTTTTGTGAGAGCTGAAGGTGTAAGAGTTGATGAAGAGAAGGTCAAAGCCATTAGAGAATGGCCAACTCCTAAGGCGGTGGGAGAAGTGAGGAGCTTCCACGGCCTAGCCGGCTTTTATAGGAGGTTTGTGAAAGACTTTAGCAATTTAGCAGCACCACGCACTGAGGTTATCATGAAGACAGTAGGATTCAGTGGGAGGATGCTCAAGAGAAGGCTTTTCAAACCTTGAAGGACAAACTCACCAATGCTCCATTACTTGTTCTACTCGACTTCTCCAAGACCTTTGAAATAAAATGTGATGTTTCGGGCTTTGGGATAGGAGTTGTGCTCATGCAAGACAAAATACCCATTGCTTACTTTAGTGAGAAGCTTGGAGGAGCAACCGTGAATTACCCAACTTATGACAAGGAAATGTACGCACTTGTTCGAGCACTAAAAATTTGGCAACATTACTTATGGCTGAAGGAGTTTGTGATTCATACCGACCATGAATCATTGAAACATCTCAAGGTTCAACACAAGTTGAACAAGAGACATGCTAGATGGGTTGAATTCATTGAGACCTTTCCTTATGTCATAGCTTAAAAGAGAGGTAAGGAAAATATAGTAGCCGATTCATTGTCCTGGAGGTACACTCTTCTCTGTAGCTTAAATGCTAGTCTCTTAGGCTTTGAGAAATTAAAGGATCTATATGCTAATGATACTGATTTTAAGGACATATATATATAATTTGTACCACATGCTTTAGATCACTCTCATAGACTTTATGGATATTTGTTTTTTAAGAACCGATTGTGTGTACCTAACGGATCTATCCGAGAGTTGTTTCTTAGGGAAGCTCATAGTGGCAGCCTTATAGGACACTTTGGAGTGGATAAGACTATGAAGGTAGCAAAAGACCATTTCTTTTGGCCACAAATGAAGAGAGGTATTGAGAGGATATGCTCGCAATGCTTGAAATGCAAGCAAGCCAAAGCCAAGGTTCAACCCCTCGGTTTGTATACTCCTCTACCCTTAACTTCTCATCCACGGCATGATGTGTCTATGAACTTTGTTCTTGGCTTGCCTAGGACTAGAGATGGCCATGACTCAATATTTGTGGTAGTGGATATGCATCTTAGGGCCTTGAGAACTTGATAAGTTTGTTTTCCTCATGCTGAGTTTGCATATAACATAGCTAAGAACTCAGCCACTAAGTTCAATCCCTTTGAAATTGTATATGGTTTTAGCCTCTCACCCCTTTGGATCTAATTCCTTTGCCTTTGAGTGAAAGTCTTAGTACATATGGAAGTAAGAAAGCGGAACAAGTCAAGGCGCTCTATGAGGAAGTCAAGAAAAACCATGAAGCCAAGATCGAGTACTATACAAGACAAGCCAACAAAGGAAGACATGTACAAAATTTGAAGAAGGATATTGAGTGTAGATCTATCTAAGGAAGGATAGCTTCCCAGAAGAAAGAGACTCCAAGTTGAAGTCAATGATTGATGGGCCGTTCAAAATTTTGAAGAAAATCATTGACAATGCCTATAAACTAGATCTTCAAGGTAAGTCCAATATAAGTTCAAATTTCAACACTAGTGACTTGGTTCCTTTTCATGTAGAATCCACGGATTTTAGGACAAATCGTTTTGAAGAAGGAGGGGATGATATGAGCATGGGTGACAAGGATTCAAAGGCCAAGCACGATGAGACATCTCTACAAGTCCAATCCGGTCCCATTACACGAGCACGAACAAGGAGGCTTGCTGGACCCATGATGCGTGTGTTAGAAGACTTGGAAACGCATTGCTATCACTTGAAGAAGGAGGTAGAGTCGGAATCGTACAACTACCTCCACATATCTTTATGTGCTTAGATCGGTCTTGAGAGGTTTCAGGTACGTTTTTCCCTTAGGTGGGTTTTGTCCCAAAAGGGTTCTTCCACCAAGAGTTTTAATGAGGCCCATTGCACGAAAACCTTCTCATCTAATGAGACCTTAACATTTCTGACTGTTGCTTCTTTAGCTCCTTTATTATGTGTCTTTTTTCCTTTTCATTTTTGGCGTTTTCCCACGTTTTTATGGCTCCCTTTTTGCCTTTGAGTATTTAAACTCTTGTGTGTGCAAACATTTCAGATAACTAGCATTTTTGAAACAAAAATCGAGAGCTTTTCTCATGTTAGTTCATCTTAAGTGTGTGATATCTTAAGAACCCTAAGTGTGTCATATCTTAGGTCATTCAAGGTGTATCCAAGGCAAAAGCACAACCTTGTTGGTCCTTTTCACTGCGCCGTCTCATCGTTCCCATTTCACATCCGCTCATATCACGTTCTTGCCAACGGTACCATAAAATCAAGACGTCTCCGTTCCATTGATCTATCTCCGACTTTCTCCAACCTATCTCCTCATAATACCACCATCTTACGCTATCTCACGGTCCAAGAAGTTTCAAGTCCATCGGAGTTCAAAAGGAGGGTTGTCGTGACCTTAGGTCGCGTTTGCGTACGGACGACGATTCTGCGTACCACGACTTGATGGTTGTCGTACAAACGACGACCTCAACTTTCCTCCAGCCAAAAGTCGGATTTCCCTGACATATCCTTTGCTCACAGCCTTCTCTAGGTCCCCTTTGTTCACTCACCAAGTTTCAGCTCAAGTTCCCGAACCATCGTCGAGTTCTCTCTCCCTTGGTTGCGGTCTTCACGGCGAACCCTAACGCTTTACTCTTTAAGCCGATCCTTCCTTCTTCAATCAAGGTTGTGTCAGGGTGATGAATGAAAAGCAGCCTTTAAAACTAAGCATGGTCTATATGAGTGGTTGGTTATGGTTTTCGGGTTAACTAATGCCCCTAGTCCCTTTATGAGATTGATGAATCATGTGCTTAGGAATATTATTGGTTTGTTTGTGGTGGTCTACTTTGATGATATCATTTTCTATTGCAAGAACTTAATTGATCATATTATGTATCTAGAATCTGTTTTAGAAGTGCTAAGACAAGAACAACTCTATGCAAACTTTGCCAAATGCACATTTTGTACGGATAACCTAGGCTTTTAAGGCTTTGTTGTGGGTGTAGATGGAGTTAGGATTGATGAAGAAAACGTGAAGGCCATTATAGAATGGCCAACGCCCAAGACCGTGAGTGATGTGAGAAGTTTTCACGGCTTGGTCGGGTTCTATTGGCTGTTCGTCAAGGATTTTAGCACCTTTGTTGCCGCTCTCACCGAAGTGGTCAAGAAGGAAATGGGGTTCAAATGGGGTCTTCCCCAAGAAGAGGCTTTCCAAGTCTTGTAAGAGAAATTGACTAACGCCCCTTTACTTCCAGATTTCACTAAGATGTTTGAAATTGAGTGTTATGCCTCATGTATAGGGATTGGAGTTGTGCTTATGCAAGAGAGGAGACCTATAGTTTTCTTCAGTGAACAGCTTGCTGGTGCAACACTCAACTACTCCACTTATGACAAGGATTTGTATGCCCTTGTGCGAGCATTAAAGACTTGGCAACATTATCTTTGGCCTAAGATTTTGTGATCCATTCAGATCATGAATCACTTAAGCATCTCAAGAGCCAACACAAACTCAACAAAAGGCATGCTCGAGGGGTGGAATTCATAGAAATGTTTCTCTATGTGATCACTTACAAGAAAGGTAAGGACAATGTGGTAGCCGACGCATTGTCCCGGAGGTACACTCTTCTTTCTATTTTGAATGCTAGATTTTTAGGCTTTGAGCAATTAAAAGAATTATATGCTAATGCTTATGATTTTAAGGAGGTCTATTATGAATGTACTACTCATGCCTCAGATCATTATCACATATTTGTTGATTACTTGTTCTTTAAGAACCAATTGTGTGTACCTAATGGTTCTGTCTGAGAATTGTTGCTTAGGGAAGCCCATAGTGGCGGCTTGACGGGACATTTTGGAGTGGACAAAACCATGAAGGTAACTTAAGATCATTTCTTTTGGCCAAAAATGAAGAAGGGTGTGGAGAGGATTTGCTCACAATGTATGAAATGCAAACAGGCTAAAGCTAAGGCTCAACCTCTGGGTTTGTATACCCCTCTCCCTGTAGCTTCTCGCCCTAGGCATGATGTGTCAATTAAATTTGTGCTTGGTTTGCCTAGGACTAAAACTTGTAGAGATTCCATCTTTGTAGTTGTTGATGGATTCTCTAAGATGGCGCATTTTATACCTTGTCACAAAATCGATGATGCATCTAATATTGATAATTTGTTTTTTTAAGGAAGTAGTTACATTGCATGGGATGCCTAAGACTATTGTTTCAGATAGAGATATTAAATTCTTGAGCCACTTTTGGAGTACTTTATGGAATAAAATTCGAACTAAATTGTTGTTTTCAACAACTTGTCACCCCTAAACTGATGGGAAAACCGAAGTAGTCAATATAAAATGTCTATGTTGCTTAGATCTTTAAGTAAAAAGAAACTTAAAACTTGGGAAGAATATTTGCCTCATGATTAATTATCCTATAATCATGTTGGCATTCTACTACTAAGTTTTCTCCATTTGAGATAGTGTATGGTTTGAATCCTCTTACTCCTTTGGATTTAATCCCTTTTCCATTGAGTGAAAGTTTAAGTGTAGATAGACAAAAGAGGGCTGAGCAAGTAAAGGAGTTACATGAGAAGGCTAAGGCGAATATAGAGGTTAAGACCGAGCAATATGCTAAGCAAGCCAAAAAAGGCCGACGTGCACAATCATTTTAAGAAGGAGATTGGGTGTGGATCTACATTAGGAAAGATAGGTTCCCGAAAGAAAGAGCCTCGAAGTTGATTCCCTAGATCGATGGACCCTTCCAAGTCACCAAGAAGATTAACAAAAAAGAATATCAATTGGATCTTCAAGGTAAGTATAATGTGAGTCCAAGCTTCAATGTAACTAACATAATTCTTTTCCATACATGGTCAATAGAATTGAGGTCAGATCCTCTTCAAGAAAGGGGGGATGATGTAAGGATGGAGAGCCAAGACCAATTTGTTGAGCTAGAGGAACCATCTCTTGAAGTACCACAAGGACCTATGACGAGAGCTTGAGTTCAAAGGCTTGTTGGAACCTTGAGAAGGACTTGATTCATCTTAGTGGTGCTCGAGTGTGTACTCTTTTTCCTGAGTCGGACTTTGTCCCATTGGGTTTTCCCGACCAGGTTTTAGCGAGGCCACTTGGACACAACCCCAACCTAAGTGTGGATCAAGAAGGGCCAAGACAGGGAATTGATACCGGTCAGTTCTCCCCGCCACCCCGACCTGTACCATACACCGAAAGTTCCTGGAAATTTATACCGGTCAAGAGAGACCGCTGCTAGTGACCGGTACTAGTCTCCTTATAAGAGACGAAAGATCTATACCGGTCAGTATACCAATGTAATTGACCGGTAAATATCACCCGAAGCCGCTTCTTTATTGCAGTTTGAACTTTCTTTATGGTTATCCTCAAACAATTGTTCTATAGCTTTCCTTCTAAATCAAAGAGAGAAACTTTCTCCCATGGAAATTCAAACTTGAGAGTGTGTCATCTCTTTCAAGATTCTTTGGTGTGTAATATACAAAGGAACCCAAGATGTATCAAAGGGCTATCATACCCTTTGTGGTCGTCTTCAATCCTTCTTCATCCTCCATTTTCATCCAACCCCATTCCCCATCGATTTTCACCATCTTCATCTCCATTTTTATCTTCTTCCATCTCTATTGAAGCCATCATCAAGCTTACTTTTTGGATCCTCTCAAAGAAGTGTTCGATCAGTCTAGGGAGAATATATCAGATTTGATGAAGGTTGATAATTTATTAAGTCATAAATCATTCCCAACAATCCAAATCACAACATTCCTAATCCTAATCCACAAGTTATAAGAGATTACTCACAACCCATTCCTAGATCTCTTAGAGTTCTAAACATGGATTAGAAGATACAATAAGATAAGAAAATAAGAAATCCAACAAGAAACAAGAGATTACGAAAATGGAAATGCAATAATCACCAAGTAGTTTGGAAATAAGACATGTTTAGGGTTTTCCCTTTTATACTTAGCAAAACAAAAAGGAAATAAGGCTTGGTTTTCTTCAAGACGTGGGAGGTGCACTAGTCAGTTTGACATGTGTAGGTGTTTGGTCCTTCCTTTGGGTCTTTTGTTAGGGATGGTCAGCAGTGTGGGTACCGGTCTGTCTTTACCAGTTTAATGCTTGTGACCTTTTCTTCCTTCTCTGTATCGGTCAGTGATACCAGTCAAGGGTGACCTGTATTGAGCTCACGACAACTTCCCGTAGCGTCCCCCGGTGTGGGTACTAGTCAAGGTAGACCGGTACTGAGCTTACAGCAAAGGCTTGATGGTTTGCACCTGTCTATCTGACCAGTGCTCGTCACCGACGCTGCTCCAACATGCGACACTTGTGCATTTTTCCTCCAAAGTGACTTCTTTTGATCCATTCTCCTGCTAAAGTCCAACTCTGCACATGCAATGTCAAATTATATGCAAATTCAGCCTAAAAGACTCTAAATGCATCATAAACTAATGCAAAATGCATGAAAACGAATGATCCAAACCCTAAGAAATGCTATACATCAACTCCCCCAAACTTATCCTTTGCTTTACCCAATAATCTTTTAAATGAACTCGTTTTCACCCAAAACATTAAGGCACTTAAGAGGTCCATTTCCAGTAAACTTGAATAACTTATCTATCTGAGCAAAGATGACACGGCGGTCAATCCCATCCCAACCTATGAACTTATGCAATCCACCACTTACATCGTCTTTTATGCCCTCATCAGAGAATTCAACCTCTAGAGAGGTAGAAACGTGCACGTGGACTCTCTGAATCCCATACAATGCAGTTCTAGAATTGACTCAATACCCATACCCTTCATCAACTCCCTAACCTCGTCGTCTATACCCAATTCTTCTAGTGTAGTAAGATTCGGTAGAACGGTTGCGACAAACTCAGAGACCATTAGTGCTTGTTACACCGTCTTGTTTATTTTGTGCAAGGTTTTGGGGTCAATGGAGTTCAGAGTATTTGGTTCAAATTCCTTGTCTTGCTTGGGAGGTTTGGCTTGGATCTTTCCTTTATCGGCCATTTCCCTCCGGGTAAACCTTTTGATTGGTTCCCCCGGCAAGACCGTACCGTCGCTAGCAAAGTCTCTAGGGAACATCCATTTAGCTCTTGTCCTACCCAAGAGTACTCCCTTGCCTTTATATTTGGTCGGTATCCTTGAGGTTGACATAATGGTGATCTACAAAAGAAATAGGCAAAACACAAGGATTTATTAAACGTTAATAATAAGATAATCATGCTCAAGCTAATTCAAGAATGCAGAGAGACCAATAAGCACATCTAACAAGCAAGAAAGGCCAACTGATTTTAAACAGTCAAAATAATGTTCAATTCACTTTACAAACTCAACTCTCAACAAATTTTTGCACGTAGGGTAGATTCTACAATATTCTAGAAATCTAGAGAGGTTCAAGGACCAAAATAATAAATAGTATCTCACCCAAAAGCAACAAAACATCAACAAGGCAATGTTAGCATTAACATTAAGGCAAAATCTCCAATTTCTCAAGAACATCAAGAATGGATATTTCAAAGTAAAGCAATTTAGGACCAAGGATATCAAGGAAGAGAACGATTATCAACATTCTAAAGGTCTTTAGGCTCAATGAGTACTAATCCACAACCTAAATGCTAGCAAAATCGGTTTCATGGATATCAAGGAAGAGAACGATTTTCTTCCTTGATATTTTTGTTCCTAAATTTCTTGACTTTGAAATATCCATTCTTGATGTTTTTGAGAAATTGGAGATTTTCCCTTAATGTTAATGCTAACATTGCCTTGTTGATGTTTTGTTGCTTTCGGGTATGATCCCATGATGAGTTGGTGTCTTGAACCTCTCTTGAATTCTAGAATCTTGTAGAATCTACCCTAGGTGCAAAAAATTGTTGAGAGATGAGTTTGTAAAGTGAATTGAACATTATTTTGACGGTTGGAAATTGGTTGGCCTTTTTTGCTTGTTAGGTATGCTTATTGGTCTCTCCAGTCTTTAATTAACTTGAGCATGATCATCTTGTTATTAACGTTTAATAAATCATTGAGTTTTGACTTCTACTTTTGTAGATCATCATTATGTCAATCTCAAGGATACCAGCCAAAGATAAGGGCAAGGGAGTAGTCTTGGGTAGGACAAGAGATAGAAAGTGACAGTGGCCAATCTTCACTAACCGCAACCCTCTGCTTCAACAGACCTTTCCACACTGCCAAAGTCAAGTGTGTGTATGTTGATCGGTATATGATAGCACCCAAGCTCTATTTGGGTTGCTAGAACCTTGAACCCTTGATTGGTGATCAATATCCCATCGTGGGAAATCCTCCTCGGTTTGTTCCCTTGTGTTGCTTGGCTCAGTAGACTTGTTGTTGCTTAAGTGGTGTGGAAAGATCTGTTGAAGCAGAGTGTTGCGGTCTAGTGTAGCTTGCGCACTGTCACTTTCTTCATCGGAACTGATTCCAAACATTTGAGCTTTGTCTTTGTCCTCTCTAGGTAGCGGCATAGACTCATAAATTTGGGTTCATTTCTCTTTCAAGTCAAACTTCACCACTACATTCCTAATGTCTATATCCACTCCAGTTGATGCCAAGAACGGGCGCCCAAAGATTAAAGGGTTTCTTGGTTCCTTCTCCATGTGTAAACCCATAAAATCAGTTGGAACTTCAATTCCCCTAAGCTTCATTGGAAGGTTTGTTAGGATCCCCACTAGTCTCCTCTTTGTTTTATCTGCTAATACTAAAGAGATCTTGTAAGGGTGAGAAAAACCAAGTCTTTCAACTACAAATAAGGACATAACATTGACACTAGTTCCTAAATCACATAGAAAATCATAAATTGAATTGAATTTAGAGTGCAGGGGAGGGTAAAACTCCCTAGATCCGGTAGCTTAGCTTGATCGGCCTCAATAGGAGGTGGAGAAGGTGGAGTATTGGTGATTATCACGATCCTTTCAAATTCTTACACTGCGGCTTCCAATTTCTTAATATTGGTACGCTGTTTCCCTTCTGCGGTTCAGTAAAGTTTGGAGTATCATGTAGTCCCCTTATCTTAGGTAATCTGGCTTTTATTTTTTGAATGTCTACACCAAGTTCAGCCTTGTACTGAGCCAAGTAGCGAGCCAGAAAGGGAAGCTTGGGCCAGTACACATCGAATATGTTTTCTTAAACCAAAGCCTTTCCTTGGCTTTCCTTTACATCATAGACCCTTAAGATCGATTATGGTTTAAGCTCGTCCCCAACCTGAATCTTAGTGTCCTCGATGAGATTGTCCATGGAAATGACATTTGCAACTCCTCCAAAGGAGATTCGGTCTTTCCCGGAAGTAAGCTCATAAGGCGCTTGGAGGATGAGGTGACTTGAGCAACCTGGTTGTCTAATGTCTTCAGGTGGGAGGACATAGACTCAACCTTGCCACTGAGATTGGTGTAAAAATTGTCCACCTTAGTGTGGATTTCCTCCTTTAATGTGGCAAAGTCGATGGTGTTCCTCGTTTGCCATTCAATCAATTGATTAAGCAAAGCTTTCATTTGGTGTCGCGGTTCAAAGTTAGGTTGATCAGCTGGAAATCATGGGGGTCGGTTGATACGTACGATTTTGCTATGGGCTACCGAATCCCACTGTCAATGTAGTATATTGGTAAGTGGAGTTGTTGAACCAACCTCGGGTTGTGCTAGCTACTAGTTCTTTGTTGGTGCAATTTAACTAAGTCTAGATTGGAACGGATAAGGGTTGCAGTCACTAACAATCCTATTTAAAATGCTAAACGAAATAAGTAATTATATAAAAGTCAACAGAAAAGTCAACGAGATCGAATAAATTATAAATTCAGAATAAAACATGCATATGGATCAGGGCAATTGAATTGGACAATATTTTCATATGGTTTAATTCACACAATTAAATTATCTTATGTCTAGGAATGTCTAACCTAGGTTAATTCACTCCCGTGATACAAACCCCTTTCCTAATCATGCAACTACACAATGAATTGGCAATTAACACAATAAGGAAGGAATGAATACAATTCCATGCAACAATCAATCAATTCTTAAACAATCCCTTGGAAAGACTTGATTAACAACTTATTCATTTAGTTCGGGAATTTTGTCGAACACCTTCCGAGCGACATATTTCCTATGATCAAGGTCAGGTTTGCAAGGCCTAATCCAACATTAAGTTTATGAATAAGTTGAAGCTAGTTATTCTAATCAGTCCTAACTCATTCTAGCTATGAACACTTTGAGAAAAATCATGCTTAGAACAAGTTAATAGTTTCTAGACATGGTTTGGGAGAAAGATTAGAAGAAAAGAAATGAAGATTAAAATAGTAAACAATCAAGGACGAAAAATGGAAGAAGAGAAATGCAATAAAAGAGAAATTCAGAATTACAAAGTGTTCTTGAGAAAAAGAAGTTCTAGATCTAAAATTGAAATTAAAACTGAAAATTTGAAAAAGAAAAGGACTAGAAAAATTAGGACTATGATAAAAACTAAAAACTAGAATTAAGAACTCGAATTAAGAACTAGGGTTTTAGTTCACTTTGGCTACATTTATATATTTAGCCAAATACAACATAAAAATAACACGGTTTAGTTTGGTTTGCTTGAAATCGGCGGACTTGTACCGGTCAGACCCACCGGTATGGGTGATTGATCTGTGGCATTTTTGTGCATTTTTATCATCGGTTTTCATTCGTTTTTCATTAGATTAGGATGCATTTAGAATCCTTTTGGCTGCATTTGCATTGCATATGACATTTCAGGTGCAAAGTTGGAGTTATACAAGGACTAGACCAAAATAGAGAAAAAGGGAGCAAAAGGGAGCAAAATAGCACAAGTCTCGCAATCGGGAGAATCACACCGGTCAGCTTAGACAGGTGCAACTGACCGGTACACCACAAGAAAACTCGCGGGTTAATTAGACCGGTCACCAAGCAGACCAGTACTATACACGGGGACAAAAGAACATAAACTTTTCGGAGCTTGGACGAATGAAGATCCCCACTGATGTACTAACCGAACCACATCCCAGACTTTGACTGATGAATCATATCGGTCAAGGGTGCTGGTCTGTGACCGGTATGGTCTGTGACCGGTATGGTCTTACCGTCTACGTTTGGGGGTAGGACCAGTCAGTGTACCGGTGAAGATCTTGACCGGTCTAAGTTTCAGATGTTCCTGCCCTTTTGTTCCGGTGTCTAGCATCGGTCTGATGCCTGACTGGTATGATTCACCCGTGTGTCTTCTTGTGCTGCACCAGTCAGTGGTCCCGGTCTAGGCTGACGGGTTCCTCCTTCAGGATCCGACTCTGATGCGGATTTGCTCCAAAATCCTTCCTTCTGATCCATTTCTTGCATAACTTCAACTCTGCACCAGAAATTACAAATGATATGCAAATGCAACCTAAAGGACTCTAAATGTATTATAATCTAATGCAACATGCATGAAAATGAATCATCAAAACCGTGAAAAGTTCTATACATCAACTCTCCCAAACTTATCTTTTGCTTGCCCTCAAGCATAAAAAAAATTTAAGCAAAGGGTCGAGGTTTCATGAACAAGAACTTAGCAACCAAAACTCATTAATGAGATCTTTTCGACTTAGCATAACTACTCGTCTTATCATTCAAGCAATATCACAATCTGGTATCATTACTAAGTCAAGGCGATCCACCTATCTAATCCTATGATGAATTCCTACATTCAATTTATTAAGAGTGCAACATGATCAAATGAATGCACAAGGGTTCACTCGGTTCGGTAGAAAGGGGACTCAATCCGAATAAGAAGGTTCTACACAAGGCATGAATGTCGATTGTAATTTTGTTTTTCTCGCGGAGTGAAAGGAGTATAGCAAAATCGGGAAAGACAAAGAGCAATTGGGGCATACAGTATCGAACATCAATATTTCCCCAACCATTGCACCTAAGTCTACACAATCCTATTTTCTTCTAATTTCTTCACCAATCTTAATCTAGCTTAGGGATTTTTTTTCTTTCTTTTCAAATAAGCTAGCTTCTTCTTTTCTTTTTCAAGGCTTTTCTTTTTCTTTGATTGTTTCTTTTTCTTTTCATTTCTCTTCTTCTTATTCTTGAGCATTAGCCTTTCCTTTCTCTTTACTTAGAATCTGGCAACATTTTCTTCATCTTCTAGCTGACCCTTATGTTTTTCTCCTCATTCTTTTGGTGGTTTCTTCCTCATTTCCTTTCTTCCTAATCTTTTCCTTTCAAGTAAGCCATTCAATCAATCATCAAGCTTAGACTACGCATAACCCGAATGAACCTAGTCTTAGAGCTAACCAAGCTTTTCTAATTCAGTTCCAAGACCTATTATACCTAAGATACCCAAATAGATGTTCTCAGTTGTTGCTCTCTATACCTCCAAGTTTTTTGCGAAATCATCAATCACTAAAGAAAGAACCAATGAGAACTCACAAGTGTTTCGGTCGGGGGTGCTTTTGTTGATACGACAACATCCTTAAAATGAGGAGAACCGAGTTGCGCTAAAAGTGTTTTGTCAAAGGTGGCCAAACTCGTACTTGACATAATAGAAACCATGAAACACAAGTGAAACAATTTGATGTCTGAGATCTCATTGTAGGAATCATAAGGCGGAGGTGGTGCAAAGTTTATCCTCCAGCGCCTCTCATGCGCCGAAGGTCGAGGCAAAGCGGCTTCGGTCTTGCCTAGGTCATCAAGAGCACTAGTAAACTGTCTAGTGGGGATGAATGCCGGATCAAAAACACTAGATGATGCTTCTCTTGTGCATTCGGAAGTAAGTCCCCCTCTTCCCATGACAATGTATGTAAGCCTCTTCAGCTTATCTTGAGTCTTCTTCTAAGCCTTAGCAATAGATCGAATGATCATACCCTTATATAGGATCCGGCGACCCTTCTTGTTGATATCCATGATCACGTTCCTCAACACATCTTGCTGCCTCGGGACAAGTAATGGCTCAGTATTGTACTGATCACTCCCATAGATTGGTGGTGCCTCCTCGTCATCTAACTCATGCTATGGTTATGCAGCAGTAGTGGAACCAATTGGCCTACAACGGTTGGGTCCCTCAAGATCATACAAGTCAGAAGTAGGAGGTTCGAAAGGGATGGTGCCCGAATTATTCAAGTCTGTAATATGTGGGTTGGGAATGAGGACATCGTGTGTGGCCAAAGCGACCTTTAACTCATATGCGTACCCTCCTCCAGCTTGTCCCTTCATATAATGACACTTTTTATATAAAGAAGGTCTTAGAACCTCGGTGGCATAGCTGGCATGTCCAATGGCGAATCAATATGCTCCAACAACGGGGTAATCAGACCCCTTAAACTGATATGAGGAGTGGTGTCGGTAATCGATCACAATCTCTCTTGTAGCTCTACCATCTCAGCGCAGAAAAATTAGCTACTCTTAGCCGAATGAAGTTCATTTCATCCGTATAAACCTCTCTTGTCTCACGCCTACAGTAGATTGAGTGAGCTAGCACATTATGCACGTAGGGCACAACTTGAGGACGGATTATCCTAGCTTTCCCCCCCGCCCTCTGAATATAATACAATTCCAGCCAGAGATCGAACACTCTTGGAGATCTATAGCTTAACGGCCGCCGGCTTGGAACGATCTCAAGTCACAACTCTCAAATCCTGCGTCAACATTCCGTGAAACTTGTTAAGACATAAATTAGGTTTAAAATATAAGGAATAGTCGAGAGAGAATGAGAGGAATAAGAGTTCAGGTCGGAGAAGGAGAGTTTAGGTCGGAGAAGTCCGTTTGTACGGCTTGGTTGGCCATACAACGCGAAAAGTGGATTCGACTTGCTAGACCTAAACGTTGAGAACTCCAAATCTGACTCGATGGAATCTCTTCTAATATGAAATGATTAGGAACAGCTGAAAGAGATTTCAGTTTGGGGACGAAACGGTTGGAGGAACTCAAGGTTGGTGACGATGTACGACAAGTACGGCTGCTGCCGGCCGTACTTGGCAACCTGGTTGATTTTCTCACGACCAAATCTTCAGATAACTGGAATCTTGCTCGATGGATCTTTGTCTTTATGGAAATGAATAAGAATAGTCGGAGCAGAACTTTGAAGAGAGGAGAAACGGTCGGTGGACTTAGAATCACCCCATAAGGGCTTGCCGGGTGATTGAGAAACCTCCAATAGCCGGGTGGCTCGAGAAATCTCCTAAGGCAGCCGGCAATGGTTTGCGATGATGGCCACGATTGAGAGAACGAAGACTTGAGCTTGATAGAACTTGAGAAAATAGAGAAAGAGATATGTTTTGGATATTACACACCAAAGCCAAGGGATATTACACACCCTTGTGAACTTCCGATGAGAAAAAATCTTGCTTTATTAAACATGAAAGTTAAGTTGCCAAAAGCGGCTTACATGCCTTTCAATAATCTAGTCTCAAAAAGTAAATAACCCCTAAAGGGAAACAAGTGAAAAGACTAAAAAGGTAAGGCCAAGAGAGCGTTTCTCCAACGGTCATAAGACCATTCAAAGTTGGCGCCTTGGCTCGGTGTCTCAAGTCAAACCTAGTGCAATGGGCCTCATTAAACCTTGAAGGGGAAAACCACACGGGACAAAACCCCAACGAAGGAAGAGTACCCCTAAGTTCACTTGATTTATTCAAGGACTTGGAGAGGTTGAGAGGAAGCTTCGGATGGTCGTGTCTTCCTCCTTCTCCAAGTGATGGTAGTGGGTCTCTAGCTCGTCCAAGACCTCCATGATGGCCATAGATAGCCTCTTTGCTTGTGCTCGAGTGACTGGTATAGTGGGAGTTTTTAGTGTTGATCCTTGGGGCTTGGTTTCCTTGTCTAGCCGTGTATCATCCCCTCCTTCTTAAAAGGTTTTGACCTCAAATCCGTGGGATCTACATCAAAATAGATCAAGTAAGCAGTGTTGAAGCTTTAACTTATGGCATACTTACCTTGGAGATCAAGTTGATAAGCATTCTCATTGATCTTCCTTGTGATTTGAAATGGCCCATCAATCCGTGGTTTAAGCTTCGAGTTTCTTTCTTTCGGGAACCGATCCTTCCTCAAATTAATCCAAACCCAATCTCCTTCTTTGAATGATTGTTCCTTGTGTCCCTTGTTGGCATACTTCTTGTAGTATTCGGTTTTGGCTTCAATATTGGCCCTAGCTTGCTCATGCAGCCTTTTCATCTCGGCCTTCTCAGCACCACCTGATACGCCCCTTAGTGAATCGAAACACTTGGAGATGGTAT
>OVAU01000855.1:0-17424 GCA_900406315.1 Biscutella laevigata subsp. laevigata
AAAATAAAAATGATAAAAATGAAGGTGGCATATGGGAACTAATTTTCTCATTTGGTGGCATTTGAGGAATTGATCCCTATATTTTCGCATTTGAAGTTAAAAAAAAAAAAGTTTGTTAAACTCTTTATTGTTTAAAGTGATTTTTTTTCCGTAAAAATAAATTTGTTTACTGTTAAGCATATGTCATATGACGATTCAATTTTGATTAATTTAATAGATTGGCTTCTTATTGTCGATTGTGGTGAAACCAGACGAATAATACCTTAACGTAAATATAAAAATATAGTAAGAAATTAATCACGTTTTTGTTTGCATGCACGTTGATAAAACTATTTACATGAAGTGACATGAAACTTTAAGTGTCAATTTAAGAATCTATTGTATAATTGCATCCGACCCCTTTATGTCAATATTTAATCTTTGCTTCCTTTGTTGGCAATCTTATTTAATTATATATTTTTGTACGGTGACAATTCCATTTATAGAAATATCTTTCGATTTTCTGATGAAAATAATAGTTTTTTTTTTTGTCAAATTAAAATTATAGTTAACGTAAGAAACTGAATTTATCTTCTTAATTTTCTAAATTTACAACTGAGGCATTTGACCCGAAGAGTCAGCATGAGCACCACGTGCCTGTCAAGAAGAATACAATGGTCATGATTCTGTAATAAACCACACAGATCCTCACTGAGAAGAAACTTCAGCTTTTATCCTTTTTAACCTTTTATAACACTAAACCCTAAAAACATACACTGAGTGGCTCTGTGTGCTAGAAATCCCTAATTTTTTATTAGTTTTTTTTTTTAATTTCTCCGATAATCCGATTTAAATAAATTTCAAGTCAGATCGTAAAGATTTTACTTTTTAGTACGAGATCTTGAGTCGAATATCACTACAAAATACGACTTAGTTTTGTGTAGAAGATATATCAAATTCGGAACGTGTAACATCTTTTACAACGTATAGCATCTTTTACCCATTCCAACCACTCGACCACAAGATCTCCAAACCTTTTTGTTACTATCATTTAAGCTCCAAAATTATTTTTATTTTTGCTATTTCGGAACACAAGTAAAAAAATGGATCCCACATTATTAGGTGGCATAGTTTTTTGAATGATAAATTTTTCGCAGCCCTTTTGTAGTTTTTTCTCATTATAATTGTGTCTATTAATCTCACCAATCCTCGATACAATATTATAACCTTTAACATCAAACAACATTCATAGAGAGAGAGAGAGAGAGATGGGTCTTCACTCTTGTTGCAACAAGCAAAAGGTAAAGAGAGGACTTTGGTCACCCGAAGAAGACGAAAAGCTAATCAACTACATCAATGCATATGGCCATGGATGCTGGAGCTCTGTTCCCAAACATGCAGGCATAGATACACACAAACCTTTGCATCTTGAATTCTCTATACTGATTAAAGTCTCTCTGTTCTCTAAGTTTTGATCTATTTTGGGGGGTTTTGTGTGTGTTTGATTAGGTCTCCAGAGATGTGGAAAGAGTTGTAGATTAAGATGGATAAACTATCTAAGACCTGATCTTAAACGTGGAAGCTTCTCTCCTCAAGAAGCTGCTCTTATCATTGAGCTTCATAGTATTCTTGGTAACAGGTAATTAACATTATGTGTGCACAATATAAAACTAATACATTGAATCCATTAACTGAACTACTTCTTAAATCATTACTTTTTGGGCAGATGGTCTCAAATAGCTAAAAGTCTACCTGGAAGAACTGATAACGAGGTAAAGAATTTCTGGAATTCAAGCATAAAAAAGAAGCTCATGTCTCATCATCATCATCATCTCTCTTCCATAGCAACTTTGCTCACAAACCTTCCTTATCACAATGGATTCAACCCTGACGAAGAAAGTTCAAGATTCATGTTGAACATCATCACAAACACTTATAACCCTAATTGCATCACTCCATCTCTTCCTTCTCCACATGTTATGAGTACCCCATTAATGCTCCCAACTTCTACCGACGGAGATTTCAAGTTTACGAACCAGTCTAATAACCTTTACAACAATATCGACATTTCCTCAGCCACATCAGTTTTAAACAATCCTCAGTGGCCAGCATTACCAGATCTCCCAGCGAGTACTGTTTCAACTTTCCAAGAATCGCTTCAAGATTACGGAGATGCTAATAAACTCAACGTCTTTGTGACACCATACAACGATAATTCCACAAAGTTATTATCCTCCTCATCCCCAGTTTCAGAAGATCAAGGCATTATTCTTCCCACTACGTTCAACTTGCAAAGGCCTACTGCGAGTGGTCACAGTAATCGAGTGGAATCATACATCAATCACATGATCATAACATCATCATCATCCTCCTCATCATCGCCAGTCTCTTGTGGACAGTACGTCATTACGCAAGCAAACCCTAGTCCGAGTCCATCAACATGGGATTCCTAGACATGTGTACGCAATAAAAACAATCTATATACGTTTTTATATCTATACATATATATATATATATATATAAAAGAAGGGAAAAGGGAGCATAAATAATCACTCACATCTTTGTTGATAAGTCTTTTCCATATTTTATATTTATACTACATAGTATTGTGATGTTACTATCTTGCATTGGACATTTTTTAATGGGAAAATATAAACTTTTTTAATGGGAAAATATAAACTTTTTAATGGGAAAATATGTCTTGAGTTTGTGAAAAGGTTACTACATATAAAGTTCGTTCCATATACACATTTAATGGACACATACAAACACATATGTACTTGCAGAGGATATACGATCTCTCTCTCTCTCTCGTAATCTTCGTACGCATGTGTTTGTATATGGTCAGGAAAATATTGTCTTCATCTTTGTATTTCTTTTGTCGCTTATTGCTATGATATCTTGTGGGATCAACATGTGGACTGTCATGATTCATTGCAAGTTTCATGTACAATAACTTTAGTCAACTCTGAGATTCTCTTTAGAACATTTTTAAGAAAAATATTTACAAAAAAATATAAGTAAGCTCCATTCCAAAAATCTGTGTGTTTTTATTGGACCAATGATAATTGTCAACAACATGTAGAAGAAAGATTCCATTACATAAACTATCCATTAAAAAGGAGCTGAGATCTTCAAAAAATTGCCACTTGACATCGATTATGAGATCAACAACACATCAAAACATTCAGTAGCCAAGACTACAGAGGTTCTAGGCTGTAACTCTGTGACGCCCTTTTGCTATTCTCCGAGCTATGACTCTTCGTCCACCTTTGGTTGCTTTCCTGTTCATATTCAGACATTCACTAGCCGTATGAGTAAACCAACGTATTCCTCTAACGTAAACGAGAAGGAGCAGTGATTTGACGAGTTAAAAAAGTTTTCGAATACATTAAAGAGTCATACCGAGCAAAGAATCCATGGTTCCGTTTACGCCTTATAGTGCTTGGTTGAAATGTCCTCTTAGGAAATAGAAGCAATGGCTCGCTTGAAGGATTGACTACATCATCACCAAATACAAAGTATCAAGGCAAGCACCATAGAGCAGTAAAAATGTACAACGTTGCAGAGACTTATAGCTCAACGAACAAGGAATTGAAGGTTGGACTCTTCTTTAGATTCTAGACACATCAAATTCTTGCAATTCCACAAAATATAAGAAACTCGAGCACAAGATAAGCAGATCCTCGAACGACATAATACATAAGAGAAATTTGTGTGATTACCAATTCAAAAACCAGTAAAAGACCAAATTTCACAATTTTCAACCTTGTTTCTATTTTGGAAGCACATGAGCAAGCAGATAAAGTTTGCCATTCAATCAAGGATCAAATAATCAGATAACTCTTAAAAACAGAACACTGATCAGCACTTTGATTGATACTCAAAGCTTATCGTGATCTAAACCCTAAATATGACTTTTAACTCCAGGAAAAATACAGTCCATCAAACTAGAAATCTAGCTACCAAAGGGGTGTAAGAGAGTGAAGTACCTTCTGGTAAGAAGAACTCGAGTGAAGGAAGACCAGATGGGTAAAGAAACCCACGTTCAGATAGTTCCTGGAGTAAAACAGTGTCGTTCGGAGGCGAATTAAGCGAGCTCTGTAGTTTCGAAAACGAAGGTAAAAAATACGGCGGGATTTCTTGTCCCTGAGCAGCTATCTGCTGAAACGGTCTGAAATTGTTTTGCACAAGATTCGTTGTCGGCTTCGTGAGAAACCGATTCATCAACGAAGCTCCCGACCTGATTAGAGTTTTGGCCGCCATTTCTTCTCCCTTCTACGAGAACGAGACTTTCGAGGATTTACGAGGAAGACGAAGATACATGGGCTTTGGGCTACAGGCCCATATTAATAAAACCGTCAGGTAATAAGGCATTTCTAGGACCAAAAAGTCATTTCATTAAACTGTGGTCAAAATAATCGGACGGCGGAAAATCCACGTGTTCGGTACACCGCAGCCGCTCACACCGTCCAACTTTTGTAGAGAAAAAAGGTAAGGAGGCGGCGAGGTGGATCCCAACTACAAATGTGGGGCCCATTATTTTCCAGATCAAAGTAGATGCCCACGTGGGACCCAAATACTCTTCACCTTCGACCAATGCAATGAGTCTTTTCTCAAAAATATTTTTACCTGAATTTATAATTACTGACCCAAAAAATTATATTTTTACCTGAATTTATTTCCTACTAATTCATATTTTACTTGTTAATTCTGTAAAAGTGTTATCAAACTTTGAACAATCCTGAAAGGAGAAATTATTTTATCAGTAAATTTAGTATAGATTAGTGAAGTTGTATGGAGTAAATAAAAATAAAATAGTAAAAAAATAAAATAAAATAGTAAGAAAATAAAATAAAATAATTGCTTTTTGGCATATTTCTTTTTGTCAAATAGAAGAAGGTCCTATGACCTTACCAGAACCAGTCGTCTTTAAGCACCGGAGCCATCACAGCTCGAGTTTCCTTTGAGATCTCTGTCTCTATTTTTCACCATTCTCTTCTTCATTCATCACTCCATCTGCGCTTCGTTGGGCAATAATGGGTATGTTATATATACATCATCCCTTTTTTTGTTCTCTGATCTCATGGATCCGTTTTCTTTTTTTCCCTTTGATCTGATCCGTTTTCATTTTGACCATCCGTTATTCTTTTTTGTAATGATTGTTCTTTTGGTAGTCTTTTTGCTCATAAGATGGTAGGTGGTTGCTTCTTTGGTCTTGTTTTTTTGTGTCTTAAAAGATGATTTCGAGGTTTGATTTGCTTGATCTCTAAGAAACTTCGGAATTCATGACTAGGTTTTTAGTGAGCTAACAGTTATTTGAGTCCTGGGAAAATGCGATAGATCAATAGAAAGTCCTATCAGAACTAAGGATCATGGGTTTCATAGAGACATTCAGGCAAGGAGTGAGGAAGAACAAATAAAGCTTTGATTTTGAATCTGTTATTTAATAGAAAGACTAAAATTTCAGATTCAGTTGGTAACATGCGGGAAGATCATGCTTTATTCAAATATCACATGTGCTTATTTTCTTTATTGTATGGAAACTGCAGATGCTGCTTGTTCTACCCAGCTTCTCGATGGAGATGGTATCTTTAATGTTCCCGGGGTTGATCATTTCATCAAGGAGGTTAAATTGGAAGAATGTGGTCTTTCATATGCGGTTGTCTCGATTATGGGTCCACAAAGTAGTGGTATGTATCACATCCTCGAATTATAAAATTTGAGGAGAATTTTGCCTTTCCTCAGATCTCTATTTGTTTGTATACGTACTGTTTTCATGTCTTTCTGATTGAATTTGCAGGGAAGAGTACACTCTTGAATCATTTGTTTGGAACAAACTTTAAGGAAATGGATGCATTTAGAGGAAGGCATGCTCTCTCTTTGTCTCCTTAATCCGAAGAAAAATATAAATTCTAATTTAAGTAACCTCTGAATCCCTTGTTTTCAGGTCTCAGACAACGAAGGGAATTTGGATTGCTAGATGCGCTGGTATTGAGCCTTGCACCGTAGTGATGGATTTAGAGGGTACAGATGGGAGAGAGCGTGGAGAGGTGTGAAACCTTGGTCGTAGTCATATTTGGTTATTTTACTATTTGGCATCACTCGCCAGTTAGTTAGCATGTCTTATTCTGCACTTATTGTGAATGACTTTGATGAAATCGAATTGTACTAGTCAGAGTTTTAACTTGGTTTAAGGATTTCACACAAAGAAATTGCTGTCTAAAAGAGAATGTGTGAGGACAGAATGGCTTATTTACGTAGTTTCCTTGTATATGGCTATTAGGATGATACTGCTTTCGAGAAACAGAGTGCTCTTTTTGCACTTGCTGTCTCAGACATAGTTCTTATAAACATGTAAGTGCTTTTCTGTACTTGGTTCTCTTCAATATAACTAAATAGCTGGATTCCTTTTACCGTCTTTATTTATACCGTATTGTTTCTCGGATATGTAGGTGGTGTCATGATATTGGTCGGGAACAAGCGGCAAATAAACCTCTTTTAAAGACTGTATTCCAGGTAAGTGTCTGCATCAAATTATCAGGATGTGTTATCTCTGATCCGTAGTCCCAACGCTAATTTGCTTTTCCTGCTACATGTGATCAGGTTATGATGCGGTTGTTTAGTCCGAGGAAGACGACTTTGATGTTTGTCATAAGAGATAAAACACGGGTATGTATATTTTGTTTTCCATTACAGTAAGTTCCAGCTTGCATTTTGTGTTTTCTTTTCTTCACAATCTGTTTTCCGGATTACAAGTTGTAGATGTTTCTAATTCCTGTGTATCTGCAGACGCCACTGGAAAATTTAGAACCAGTACTGAGGGAAGACATTCAAAAGGTAAAAGAAGAAAGAAATCTTTAACTTTTGTGTGCTTTGAGTAACAGTGCAATCCTTTACATTTCATCCATATATGCAGATATGGGATTCAGTCCCCAAGCCTCAAGCCCACAAAGAAACTCCACTTAGTGATTTCTTCAATGTACGTCTGCTTGAACGGTGGATAAAAACGTATTATTCATCTTTTATTAGGATCACGGAACTGAGTTATTTCATGTGTGACAGGTTGAAGTAGTTGCTCTCTCTAGTTATGAGGAAAAAGAAGAGCAATTCAAAGAGCAGGTTCTTCCAGGACCAATTTTTATGATACATTGTTCAACAGATGACTTAGTGGTGATGTTAATGTTGTTCCTAAAAAATTTTCTGTTATGAAAGGTCTATAATTTGAGACAACGGTTCTTCCACTCTGTCGCACCTGGTGGACTTGCTGGTGATCGACGAGGAGTTGTCCCTGCCAATGCGTTTGCTTTTAGCGCAAAACAGATGTGGCAAGTCATCAAAGAGAACAAAGACTTAGATCTTCCAGCACACAAGGTATTTTTGCTTGCTAAAGTCTCTCGAGCAGTAAACCTGTACTTCATTGTTCCTTCTGGTCTTGTTATTCATGTGTTGCCTATATGCAGGTCATGGTAGCTACCGTGCGATGTGAGGAAATTGCCAACGAAAAGTTCTCCAATTTTATTGCGAATGAGGTGAATTTTCTTAGTACTGCTTCTCACATTTTATCCTTTCCAATGGCTTTTTCCGTGAATATTCATACTTAAACGGTGATGTTGTTTAAAATTTTGTATAGAATTGGCGTGAGTTGGAAGAAGCTGTACAGAATGGTCCCGTTTCCGGATTTGGGAAAAAGCTGGGTTCAATTCTCCAGTCTTCCTTATCAGAGTAAGAATATTGTGCTTGTTTCTGCGTTGTTTTTGCTGTGTGCGTTGATGCATAAATTTAATATTAGGAGGTTAGGAGCTTCCTTATCATGCTCTCTTGATTTTTGTTATAGGTATGACACAGAAGCGACATACTTTGAAGAGGGTGTAAGATCATCCAAGAGACAACAACTGCAAGAAAAGTTATTGCAAGTAATGCACCTACTTGTGTTTTGTTTCAGTCAACGTCACCTGGAAACATCCAGAGCTTACTTGTTTCATTGTAACAAAAGCAGATACCTATTACTATGCACTCATTTTCTTATTGTCCTATCCAGCTTGTTCAACCAACTTTCCAAGACTTGCTTGGACATTTGAGATCCGGAGCACTTGAGAATTTCAAGAATGCTTTTGAGAAGGCCTTGGATGCTGGAGAAGGGTTTTCATCCTCTGCGGACTCCTGTGCTAAGTCTTGCGTGTCTAAGTTTGACAAAGGATGTGAAGGTATAGTTTGTTGTTGATGTTAGTGCTAAAAAATATTGTGACATAGGATAGCATGTTGAAACCCGAAGATTATAGTACGAAGAAAGGATGTAAAGACATCCAACGTCATTGGGATCACAAAAGATTATTTTCTTGCAGAGGCTGTTATTGAACAAGGAAACTGGGATACATCTAAAACTCGAGAAAAGCTTCAGCGTGATATTGAAGCCCATATCTCTTCTGTCCGTACTGCAAAGTTGTCTGAACTGACTACTCTGTATGAGGTAATAGAATGCATATGCAGCAAAAAGCCATACATGTTGGTCTTGATTATCTAGCACCAAACATATGTGAACTGCTATCTAGACCTTCCTAATAGATAATCGCCTCTGCAGTCTAAACTAAATGTAGCCCTATCTGGACCGGTGGAAGCTCTCCTGGATGGAGCTAATGATGAAACATGGCCAGCGATAAGAAAGCTACAAAAACGAGAAGCAGAATTGGCTGTCTATGGTCTCTCCAACGCATTATCTGGTTTTGACATGGATGAAAAAACACGGAGTAAAATGCTCACTGACCTTGAGAACTATGCACGAGGTATTGTTGAAACCAAGGCAAAGGAAGAGGCTGGAAGAGCATTGATGCGCATGAAGGATAGGTGTCACCATTTTACCACTCGTTCATCGTCTCCCTTTCAAATAACTTTCATCTTTAACACAGCTTGCTGATTGAACAAACTTCTGTCCAGATTTGCTACAATCTTCAGCCATGATTCTGATTCAATGCCACGTGTTTGGACTGGAAAGGAGGACATCCGAGCAATCACCAAAATGGCTCGTTCTGCAGTACGGAACCTACTTGTTATAGCAATATTTCGGAACCTATATTCTTACTTAACCGCAAACCTCTTGAGATTTGATGTTACCCCCTTGTTATCTTTTTCTAGTCTTTGAAGCTGTTGTCTGTTATGGCTGTTATCCGCTTGGAAGATGAACTCGACAATATTGAGAAGACACTGACTCTCGCTCTGTTTAATTCTACTAGCAACAATGCTACCAGCAAGAGCATTAGCACAATTGATTCACTTGCTTCAAGCACTTGGGAGCAGGTGACTGAAAATTCACTCTCTATAATGAAAACACAGAAGGTTTCATATGTATTGCTCAAGCTGCTTATCTGTATAACTATCGTTACCTTTGTGTTAACAGGTTGCACCAGAAAAGACGTTGATCACACCTGTACAATGTAAATCACTGTGGAGGCAATTCAAGAATGAGACAGAATATACTGTTACACAAGCCATTTCTGCACAGGTATTCATTGCAATCCCTACTTCCAAAGATATGTTCTGTTTTCGGTTTAGTCACTCACACGAGCTAAGGTTATAAATTCGCAATGTAGTTTCTAGCTGCTTATCTCTATTCTCATTTGATGGTTAATAAGCTGACAGCCTGAGAATATTTAAAGGTCTATATCTAAGTAGAGTCTCATTTAATTTTCAGGAGGCTAACCGGCGGAATAACAACTGGCTGCCACCTCCATGGGCAATGCTTGCCCTGGTTGTTCTTGGATTCAATGAATTTATGACACTCTTAAGGTAAATCATTCCTATCCTTTTGAATTGACTCAGAGTTTTCACAAGAAGGAGATTCACACTCACGTTTTCATTTCTTGCCCATCTCTCATGGCAGAAATCCTCTATGGCTTGGTGTTCTTTTTGTCGGCTACCTGGTTTCCAAAGCCTTGTGGGTGCAATTAAATATTTCAGAAGAATTCCGAAATGGAGCGGTATGAGCAAGTTTTCCAACATCCTGATTTCCATTGTTCTTCATTTGATCTCAATTATAATGTCTCTGAAATGCCAATGATTCATCTGTGATCAACAACAGCTACCTGGACTTCTTTCCTTGTCAACTAAATTCCTTCCCACAGTCATGAACCTCCTTAGGAAGCTCGCTGAAGAAGGACAAGCACCATCAACAAATACCAACCAGAATTCAATGAACTCCTCAGCTCAATCCGAGGTTACAACCAATGGAGAAAGCAGCAGCAGCACTGCCTCGTCTCCTGCTAAAAACGTTCCCATTAACACAAGTACATAGAACGAGAGCTTAAAATTCGTTAAGGTACCTCTCATTTTTGGTGTTGGTCACAGAGGGATTCACCGAGAAGCCAGACGTTTATCCTAAGGCAATTGGTTCCTCATTCAGGTGCCAAAACGGTCTTGTATGTTCTTAGACAAAGCTATTCATGATATGTTTTGCGAGTTCTGTAGTGATGTGGTTTATTGTATCTGATGAAAGAATGTTCCTTGAACACAAAACGGTTTTTGGTTATGTGAAAATTGAGACTGGTTTGTTGATTGTAGAGAATTTCAGATTCTCAGTGATATGGTAATGCAAGTTATTTATTCTTTAGACGATTATTGAACTTTGAAGTTTTTTTCTATCTTCCATCATATTCACTATTCAGACTCAAATCATTATCATAGAATTCTGGTCAATTGGAAATGTAAAATGGGAACTAAAGGTAACGAAACTGAAAACCTAATTATGGACTTACAGAAACAAAACGAACCCAAGAACAACGAAAGTTGCAGACTTTTGCCAAAAAAAATTGAACGAAACCTAGACTAACGTTAGCAATTTGTTCCGAGTCTAAAAGAGTTTCACAATCCTTTTCTTCTCAGTTTCATTAGGAAACTTCAAATCTGTTATAGAGAACGGGAAACAAAAACTGAGGAAGAAGATGAAGTAGAAATCGATTTGGAATTTTTGGGAAAAAAAAAATTTGGACCATTTCTCGATTTGTGCGTGTCATACTTGCGCAGGGGCCATGCTAATCTTCTCTGTATCGTTCCAATTTTATCGGATGTCCCCGAAGGGACAATCATCTTCTTCTCTTTGACGCTATATAAACTTTATTTTCTCGGTTGAAGAATCGATGTGGGATAAACTCTATTGTTTCAATATAAATGGGCCTCTTTACTACAAAGGCTCTCTTTCATATTCTTCATGGGCCTATTAATATTAAACGATTTAATGGATATTTTTCATTTCTTAAATAATGAAAACTTTTAGCTTTGGCTCCACTAATTTTTCTTTATTTATTTAAATCATACTCTTGTGCAACAAATAGATTCCATGCCTAATCCTATGAAAATTTATCAAGTGAGATACAAATAAAAATCCGAACGAGAAAAAAAAAGAAGGGAAAATCTATAGAAGTCCATCAATGAGGAGAGTTTTCTTTAGACCTAGAAATGTGAATTCTTCAATCAAGAAAAAAGAAGAGGAAAAGTAAGCTTATAGAAAGATATAAAAGCTAAGAAGAAATGATGAATGGTGTAGAAGGCAATTCGATTTTATGTTGTTCAACGAAAGCTTCATTAGTCTCGAATTCGTGTCTTTCGCTAGAAACCTCTTCCACTGGCTTAATGTCCTCACATTCATCAATGAAACCAGCTTTCATGTTCGTTGATGAATCTTGAAGTTGAAGACACCACATATCTTCTTGTAACCCATTAAAGTTATTACCTGAAGAACAATATTGTTGTTGTTGTTGTTGATTTGGTTCTTGAACATGATGAAGTGGGTAACCATAAGGAATCGTATTGTTATTGTTGTTTAGATCACAAGAACTCGAGAAGCTAGAGAGATCCTCAGCTACTTGCATCTGGATATGCAGTTCTTGATGATGATGTTGTTGACGGAACAAAGCCAATTGTTGAAGAACAATCTCCAATTCATTTCTAGTACATTCAATCTTATGCTGAAGATCTCTAATGATATGATAACATCCACCAATAGGATCATTAGCACGAGCATCAGACTGAAACATGATCGTATTCATAGCAGCGTCTTTCTGAAGAGGAGAAAGATCTTTAATGATCTTAGTGATATTACTAACACCAAAAAGCTTATGCGCGTTGAGAAACTGACGATGACGATCGTGAGGGAAATAAGGAGCAAGAAGACAATCAGGAGCACATTTCCTACGTTGATATTTACAAGCAGCACATGCTTGATTTGTGTTGTTGTTGTTATTGTTATTGCTGCTGCTTGAAGGTTTAAGTTGTGTTGGTTTGGGATGTAAAGAGAAGATAGAAGAAGAAGGTTTGTTTGATGGCATTTTTGTTTTTGTGTTTGCGAATAAGGTTCCTTAGTTTTCTCCTTATGGGAAGGAAAATTCAGGGGAATGGAGAGAAATGAGGGAGGAGAGACAAAGATGATATAAGACAGAGATCAATGAGATAAAAGAGTTTTTCTTGACCAATTCAAAGTCGTGGGTTAGTGTCTATATTTAGAAAGTGATACAAGTGAATTTGTCGTCGTGTGATCGTGTCTTTATGGTGAAAAATAGAATGAATGACTGGAATTTACTAAAAAATGGATATGTTTAGATTATAACGTTATGTGTATGGATGGAAGAAGACGATGAAAAGTATGTCCTTAGATGAGTGACAAGTTCTTATTGTTTTGATAAAACGTTAAACGTTTTGGCAGATCTACTGATGCAGTCCCCGAGACCGGCAAAACTTAGAATCTCGTTATGAGACATTAACGGTCTTAACCCCGAGAAATCTCTAGTCAAACCCTCTCCTCTACCGCCTCCACCGTTTTTGCTCTTGTCTGCTCCTGCGGTTGAAGCGGTTGTGGCAACGTTTGTTCCCAAGAACCCACCGAATGTATCGTCGAATGCTTCTTCTCCACCATGATGATCAATCCCGGAAGCTCCGTAGTCTTGAAACAAAACTTGGTTATTGTTTTCGTTGTTGGAGCTGATGAATCCAGATGCTCACGTCATCATGGCCGCCATTGTCGTGGTGAAGTTATTATGATGAGTTGACCTCTCGAATTGTGTCGTGGTGTGGTAAAGGAGGTTTTTTTGGGGAACCCAGTTTGGCTGCTTTCTGGAGCGATGCGGTGGCTGAACTAGCCCGTAAGAAGTGTATGTAAATCGGTCTTGTCGCGTTACCTTCAGCAATAGACACGCGTGAAAACAACACGTCCAAGGGAGCGTACTGGACCGACAAGGACACATGGCTAATAATGGATATCCCATGTTTTCCGTTTGTAGTCACTAGAAAACGTCACCGTTTTAAGGTCCCCACATTTAATTATATCGGTTTGAGAAAACCAAAATCGTTTACAACGAAAATTTGTCGAGTTACTTTTATTCAAGGTATAAATCCGTGGTTATACCCGGAAAAATTAGAATTCGTAAACCGTTTTAAATTGAGACTGGTACACGAAGACCGTCGTAGCTCAACTGGACATCGAGACCTTCTATTTCCATGAGTTTCTCCAGTCCTTCACTCACCTTCTCGTGGTCCATCAAATGCATCATTCCTTCGTAGAAACGAAATATATAAAATCGAAATCAGGCGAGAAAAGAGAATAAAATAACGCCGGTCAAATACTCAATAGCGACTTGTACCTGTGAAAAGTGTTCTTTTTGGTTTGATCTTCCGAACTTCCTCTAATGCCTGCAAGAGGAAGCAAAAAATTAGGAGTGAAAACGTGAATCTGGTGACGGGCTTTGTGTTTACAAAGATAGAATAAGTAGCAAGCTTCGTACCCTTGGGAGACCAAAGTGTGTTGCTGAAGAACGATCAGGCCTCAGAGCATCCTATATAAAGATGTTTCTTGGGTAAGAAGCAATATATGTTACAGAGAGAACAATAGACGCGATTGGTGAGAGAGTTGAGATTACCATTATTAGAAGATCGCAGTCTCTAAGAAGCGGGTAGGTTTCTTCAGGTATGTCACTGACATCGCTGCATGTATTTTATAATACGATAATTAAGGATATGAATCATATGATAAATATGACCAAACACGGCACGCAAAACAGAGGGAAGTGTGTGTGTGTGTGTGTGTGTGTGTGTGTGTGTGTTTATTTACCTTATGTAGCAGACGTTACCAAACCGAAAACCAAGGGAACGATAGTTACTTCCATGCCAAACCGGTAATGGGATGATCTGAAACAGTGAACATCCGCTTCAACCAAATTGCAACACGAAGATCATCGTTTTTTTGAAATCGTGAAACCGATAAGCCAGCTTGAATAGAAGTTACCTTCAGATCGTTTACCACGAATGGCTGGTCCTCTTCTATGATTTTAAACTCCAACTCTGAGACTGCAGCCCCAGGTATGATCACACTCGTATCAACCAAGTAATAATGGGTTTTCTTCATCACCTGAGATTCACATGTCATGGTGGAGGAGAGCCTTTAGCTACTGAAATAGCATTGCGAGAGATTAGGGCAATAGTTGGAGTGCTGGTAAAACAAGTTAACCTCGAGATCACGCATAGCAGTGTAAATTGGAATGTGAGGTTGGACATTGTTTGTCCAATCACGGAGATCATCAAGACCTGGAGAGCAAAAACATAAAAAGAAAGAAGAATACTTTCAATAAAGAATACAATACGCGCCTTTACAAGAAAAAGAAAACATTGAACAAGAAAATGATGGATGGGCAAGATTTAACTTGTCAGTTTCAGAGACCTCCAATTGCATCAGCATGAGAATGAGTAATTATAACCGCATCAAGTGTTCTTAGCCTGAGTATAAAAACCAACTAGGTATTATGGTGATGGCCACAGAACCAAACGATAAAACTATCAATCTGGTAGAATTCTTGGTCGCGACCAGTGATAAACAGAGAGTTCAGCTGAACATATATGTTCATAGCATAACAAAATAATAACAAGTTTGTGTAGTAAGCTTAAGAATCTAATACTGGTTCCAAGAAATTTGTATGAAAATGCAATGCTTTTATGGTTAATGGAAGACAACTAACCCGAAGGTTGGAAACCATCGAAGGGCACTATGGTAGAAGAACCTGGCAAATAAAGAAAACGGACATCAGAAGCTCCATGATCAACCTCACCAAATTTATCACATGTAAAAAAGACGGATTCAAACTCAAGCACTTGCCACAATCAATTATCTGATGGTACTAGGAAGGAGATATAAAGCGATAAATGGAATCAAAATTCACATAACTCATCTCATTGCACTTACTTGCCACAATCAATTAGGATGTTACTTGTTCCGGATGGCCTGATGTACCGAACAAGAATGCTTGTGTTAAGTCTCCTATTTTTGTTTCCAGGTTCGGTTGCTTTTGTACATACCTAGAAGAATCAAAATAGCTTTTTGTCAATGGGATTCCACTGAAGTAGAAAATGAAATGAAAAAACAGAAAACAAAAACGAAAGAATACCGAACATGTTTTCAAAGGATTAGTGAGGCAGCTGACACGAGGAATCCCTTCACTAGTTCCGGTACCCATAAACACAACCTCAGATTGTTCTTTGGGTGTTGAAACCGAAGCATCAGCCTTTGCATAACCTTAATATACACAACAGACATAATCAAACTATGTACATAAACTAAACGATGAATAAGTGACACCCATACAAAATACAACCGATTACAAAATGAATCTCTGAAATCCTACTGGTACCAAAAGTATAAAGCCTGAATTACAGATATGATCTATTGATTACCATCAGAAGCTTTTGAATTCAAAATCAGAGAGATATAGATGAATGCAACAGAAATCATACTAAAAGGATCAGACCAGATAAAATCAAAGCAGGAACAACAAGTTTTTTTTGGTAAACATGTTAAGAAAAAATTGAGATTTGTCAATAGTGGGATTTGAACCAATGCCCTTTCGAACAACAAGTTAATTAAAAAAAAAACTGATATGTTCAGCAAATTGAGAAAATTTTAATCGAAGAATAGACACCCACTGGATTGGAGGCAAGCCTGAAGACCTCTGTTAATCGGAGACCTCGAGAGAAGACTTTGGCAACGGAGAAAAGATGTCTGGTGCCGGAAAGAATCGAAACAGGAAAAGGAAGAGTGCGAAGGGCGAAGTGTTGCTAAACCAATAGACAGAACCGCTGTAATAGCCGCCATTACCAAATCACGAATCTCTGCTACAACACTACGAGTCTACGACGACGAAACTTGATTTTTTTGAAAGACAATGATGACTCTGTGAGATTTCTTCTAGTTCTACGCAGAAAAGAAACGAACGAACGGCGTCGTTTCACCTCTGAAGAAATTAGACTCATACATATCATGGGAGGGCATAATAGTCTTATTGTCTTTCATCTTTTGATATCCATCTCAAGATCCAAATCACAAATAATATTAATTTTTCTTTTTAAAAAGGACATATCTAAAATAAGTGTTATAACACAAAACAATTATCAAACAATAATATTGACTATAAGTATAATCTTTGAGATTTGGCCTTAAATACGAGTTTATCAAACATTTACTTGGGGTTTCGAAGTTTATAAAAAAATTGAAATCAATTTTTAGTTTGATTAATTAATTATAATTTAAATTTATTATAAATTTTTAGATTGGAACTTTATTTTATATTTATTTCCTAAAATATCTTTTTGTAGGCGTAAAAGAGACTATTTTTTCTAGTTTTATAAATTTCATAGCGACTCTAATCCACACGAAACCAATAAATATCTCTAGTTTAATACATAGTTATTAAAAACTACTCCCTCTGTTTCACTTTAAAAGATGTTTAAGGATGGTGTACAAAAATTAATAAAATTAATAAAAAAATCTATTATAACCTTCTTTAACTCATATTAAATGATAATAACTAAAAATAATTATTAGATAACAAATGGGTAGAATAGGAAAGTAATGATCATTTTTGTATGAGAAATGCAAGACTTTAAATAATTTGAAACAAAAAAATTCTCCCTAAACATCACTGAAACAGAAGGAGTATATTCTTAAAGAACAAAAACATCAATAATGGATTATTAATCATGTATAATTTTGGACAGTTTTATATGATATTTATTCTTCTTTTTTTAACAGTGTATGTTTCCTATTATTGTTTGGATCGCATGGTTTATTTGATTTCCAACGTTTTTATTCCCTTTTTGTAAAGGATTAACATTCTCCTCCAAAACAGGTGATAATGACTAGAGTTTTGCATAGCTTCATTAATATGTTTTGGCCTTAATTAGGCCTAACATAAAGAGGTCCAAAACTCGTAATGGAAAAATTCAAATGACTCATTCATATAGACATATAGGTTGCATTGTTATCATATAACGTAATACGACACGAATATAATCATATGAGACGTCATTTCTTAAAATACCAATTTAAAATGACTATGATTTTATTTCTACTATGAGAGAACTCGCGCATGCGCGAATATAGTTTTATATTTATTTTATTATTTTAAATATTTTTAG